>BCLF01000010.1:3870371-3943054 GCA_001602275.1 Zoysia japonica
GGGGGGGGGCAGATGGGCTGACGCTTGTCAGGAGGTTCCCAAAGAATGATTGTGCAAGAAGCATCACAATTTGAAAATGGCAATATCTAAAGTACGGTCTGCATTTTCAGCTTATCCTATCATAGGTTCATAAGGAAAGCCCCATCTTTGAAGTTCGAAGTGTTCACTTCAAACCCCTGATGTCATAAAATTATTTTAGAACCACAATAACAACTTTGCAGAATAATTTACTTTCAAAAAACATTGCAGAATAATCTGGATATCACAACATTCAGTTCTAGATAAATCTAATGACAGGCATGCACGCATGTCAAAACTTAGAGTACACAGGGAAACTTGCACCATTATCATGAGTTAAATGATCTAAAGAGGGTCGTACACATGAAAGATGTTACCTTACGATGAGAAGCTACAGTAGCTCTATATAATGCTGTAGTGCCAGGATAAACTGCCAAGACTTGTCGACCCAGACCAAAATCTGGAGCACTAGAAGGATCCCCCTTTTTTGGAAATGGAATAATGTAATTCATAGGCAACTTGTACTTCCTGAAATGCGTAAAAGGGCATCATCAGTTTAGGAGTCAAACTATACCAAAATAGAGTCAATGAGTGCCTACATGTCCTTAACTGCAAATTAACACTTATTTTCATTGAACTTCATATGCAAAGCGAATGTAAGGAAAATGTATAAAAGCAAATATTGATATAGAATCTGATATTTCAGACTATCCATCCACCCTATCACATGATAATGATCAGTCAATTGAAAATTAACCGATTCATATCTTGTTATGGGTCTTGGACTCATGACTCACAGCAACTGCATGGCCAGGTGAACGTGCAGCAGCAGCAGAGTTCAGTGGTACCAACCAACTAAGATTAGTGTCATCAGGTTGAAGAGATAAGTCTCTAGGTTGTAGCATTCCAATTCAGTATAAGAGATTTTTTGTTAGTTGAATTAGCTAGGAAGTTTGTTAGCATTGGTTCAGAGTTGTTACTGAAGAAAATAATAAAAAAGGAGCAACCCGGTGCACGTAGCTCCCACTTACACAGGGTCCAAGGAAGGGTCCGACCCTGCTAGATATATTTACCGATGTTATGGAGCAAAGAATTTGTAATGAGAGTGGATTTGGTGCCTAGTTGTAGGTGTGCAAGTGGGTACCCGTGAGGGCTAAATTTAGTTCAAATTTTATCGGGATTTACTGGTTACCCACAAAATTTGAATTAGATGTGGGCTCGTGGGCATGCCCACTTGCATCCCTACCCAGTGGCCCAAAGGCTTGGGCATCCTAGATATCTCAGCCATTGAATGAGGATCCACGGACCAATATGTAATAGCGTTTTCCTTTCCATCGACAACAAAGAACCCAGAATACAGTCATGTCAGCGCTGCTGCAACCTCTGATCTTCCAGTATCATCCAATCAATTCGAAAAAATAATGGGGAGAGTACTACAGAGTCTGCTTGATGCCCTGGAGCTCCCTGTCAATTGCTTGGACCCAACCACTTTGGAAGGGTCCGACCACTTTGGGTCTTTTGCACACAGCCTTTCCATGCATTTCTACATGAGGCTGCTTCCAAGACTCAAATCTGTGACCTCATAGTCACAAGGCAGCAGCTTCACCGCTGCCCAAGGGCTCCCCTTCACCAACATAATGATATTAAGTGAATAAGAAGTAGATGACTTTGAAGAATAGTGAACTGTAGAAACTGAAATATATAGTTAGAAACTTAAACCTCTCGTACTTTTGGGTACTCTCTTCATCATCACCTGGCTCCTCGTCTAATACCTCATACCTGCAAATCCAAAAAAATTGCAGTGTAACGCTTCCTTATAAAATGATGTTATGAATAATGTAACTATAGCAGACAAGTACCGCTCATGACATTACTGTGGCACATCGTTAATGATCGATTTCTTTTGTTACGGATTGAACTTCTTCGATTATATCAAACCCTTATTTAGAGTGAAGTTTATGTAATTTTAAAACTAGTAAAAAAAATGTCCAAGTTATACACAACTTTAGTCTACGAACAAAAAACTCAAATCATCTGCTATACAGGGGCAAGGAGTTCCAATTTGTTTGCAACAGGCGCACACATATGGATTCAATTTGCACGTGCGATATAAATCTCATGAAACTTTCGCAGATAATATTTCCACCTGGGCTACCCTGAGAAATAGACATTGACGGACTCATCAATTGTTTTAATGGAAAAACCCAAATGCAGGTCCCACCCCATGCCCCAACACGCTCACCGACACCCACAGCCACACAGAAGAAACACGCTTTTAGATGCAAGCAAATAGCAGTTCAGAGATTACAAGTTTGTAGAAATTTTTTAGCTACCCCCATGCTCCGTGCCAGCTAAGATATCTGGTAGCCCTCTTTGGTTTATAGGTTCATGTTTGATGGGTTATCTTTAGCAATACCGTAGTCATGAATATTTGGGTTATTTAAAACTTTCTATGCATATTAGTACCTAGTCTACCTGGAACCACGTGAATATGGTTCATGGCATTACAGCTCCAACATTTATTAAAAATTTATAAATCAGTTAAGGAAATAGTTTGCTATTAATGCTACCTCCATTTAATATGCACTTCTCTCCAAACTGAACATTCATATCAGCAAAAAACAGGTTCACTACATATAGAAGAGAATAAGAGATACATACTCTTTTGTTTCTTTATCAAAATGTATGACCTTCACTACAAACCATTCATCTTTTTCATCATCTGACTTTACTCTAGCTGCAACCTGAAATAACAGTATGAATGGAAATTTATCAAACTAAGCAAATAAAGATACGGCATGCATATGAACAATCAGAGTGAAAGAGCAAAATTGTTACAGACTGCAAAAACTACCTAACTAGGAGAATCATCCTAGCAGTAAAGTGATAACTCTATAAGTCTTTCGTAAATATTTGTGCTGGTAACTGTTAAAAGACTAAAACTAACCGATATCTAAAACGCATTGCTTCAAGAGTGGTCTTTTTCTAGAAGTGCATTAATGATTCCTTAGCTTGACAACAAAAATGCAGGGTATGTGATTATATATCAGTAAGAAATTATCAGAGTGTGTTCAACTGTAGAGCTTAAGTGGATCTTTTATGAAAGAAGTACTCCCTCTGTCCCCAATTACTTGTCATTCTAGAGTGCACAATTTTCCCCAATTACTTGTCATCCTTGCTTCCCAATACACTTTCTCTATTCCCAATTACATCTCTATCTCTATCTCTCCTCATTTTCAGCACAAGCCACCTTTTTCATCATCCTTAATCCCCGTGCCCACACCTAGAATGACAAGGGGACGGAGGGAGTAGATAACATAAGGAACATGGTAATTATGCAGTTTGACAAATTTAGGATAGACACAAGTCATTTGAAGTGGCAATTGAATCCAGCAAAGTCTATTGATAAAGGGGCCACTTCTTGAATGAATAAGATAATGTAAGCCACAAGGGAAAAAAATGGAGAAAATACATTTTGAGGAGAGCCTAGATGATTAATTGTTTCTTCTATTCTCAAAAACTTTCGATGTATAAAAACTGTTGATAGCCTCTTGTAAAAATATAGGGACAGGCTACGTACAAAAGACCCTAAGTAGTCGGACTCTTTGCCAAATCCTGCATAGGTAGGAGCTACGCTCACCAGGCTTCCTATATGCATAAATTTTTTTGAAAAAAATAACAGATAATCTACAAAATTGTGAAGTCAAAGTTTGAAAGACCAAAGAAAAAAAATTGAGAAAATCAATAATTATAAAAAGAAGTTTCATTTGAAATAGAATAAAAGAGATGACATAATTAAAAAAAAAAGACAACTCAGAATCTACAAATGAGCAGGTTAAAAGAATTAATGGATATCCCAATGCTAAAGCCCACATAATACCATCCCAAAGTAAGAAAACGTCCAGACCATTCTAAGAATATCCAAATTTAAACACTTAATGACATGTTTACCATTCTAAATAATACGAGGGAGTGCAGCTGCAAAATAGGAACCTTAAACAAAGTGCAGATAATCCTACAGTACTGATACAGATATAGGAAGGTTCCTATCATTTCTTACAAGGTAGAAGCGTCTCCATTGAGGTAGAGGGCACCCATGCATACAATAAATAATACCAAGACTAACTGATATTTCTAAATACAGCTGAAGTTGAAACCTGCTCTCCTTTCAGGCTTGCAGCCTGGTCAAGTTGGTTCCTCATAGATGCAGCAGAAAATCGTGGTGTATCTGTATCAGATTTGATTCTCTTCTTTTTCTGTTCACCAACTTCTGTAGTGTAGAAAGCATCTATAAAACCAAGTGTTTTGCATTAAAAGGTCATAAACCTACTTGCAAAATGTTTGTTACCTATTTTTTTTCTTTGAGCAGTTGAAGGTCCAGATTGTGAGAAACTATCTAACATGCCCACCAAAGCATTCAAGGTACTGCAAGAAGTCAGAATTGTGAAGCCATTCCACTGGAATTTCACATTTTTCAAATAACTGAGATTTGCATGCAGGTATAGAAACTGTGAAAGTGCTATGAAAGTGATCGCACAGTTTGAATAGGTATATGACTTTTCAAGATATTCAAAGTAAATACTATTAAGTGGTTGTATATGATTAGTTACTGCAGTCAAATCCTAGCATTGATCATAGATAAGATATATGGAACAAAATTAGCATGGTGCTGTATGTGATGCCTACGGTTCTAAAATACTTATAAGAAATCATGTCAAGTATCATACCAAGTAAGCATCTTTTACACACAAAACCCCTGAGCAGTAATTCTTTTCAAAGAGGGAACAACTAGAAAGGAAGAGAAAAGGGAAGTACTTCCAGGCAACTATATAATCTATGATCTTTAAAAATTCACCTGACTTCATTCTCAGCGAGTTCCTTCGCATGTGAATACAAACTACGAAGCTTAATCAGAATTGTATCGACTGATTTATCAACCATCTCTGGAGCTAAAAAACAGAGTAAAGTTGAATATGTTAGTAATTCCATTCTTTTAAATGGCACAACAAAATAGAAAGTGACACCAACCACATCAAGTAGTAACAAAGAAAGAAAAATGAGAAACAAACTATAATGTTTCACTACTGACAAGTATAAAGTAATTTGGCTGTAGGTTTTTGATTAACCATGTTTGGATGTATCAACTGATTTATCAACCATCTC
The DNA here is from genome assembly GCA_001602275.1 of Zoysia japonica. Taxonomy (NCBI): domain Eukaryota; kingdom Viridiplantae; phylum Streptophyta; class Magnoliopsida; order Poales; family Poaceae; genus Zoysia; species Zoysia japonica. Next base: position 3,875,553 of record BCLF01000010.1, read on the forward strand.
TGGAGCTAAAAAACAGAGTAAAGTTGAATAAATGGTAGTAATTCCATTCTTTTAAATGGCACAACAAAATAGAAAGTGACACCAACCACATCAAGTAGTAACAAAGAAAGAAAAATGAGAAACAAACTATCATGTTTCACTGCTGACAAGTATAAAGTAATTTGGCTGTAGGTTTTTGATTAAACCATGTTTGGATGATCTTTATATTATTTTTCATCTATACAAACAAAAAGAAAGGGTTCACTATGGACAATTATCTGAAGCAATATTCTAATTTGGTGTGGCATGCTGCTTTGACTTGGAAATATATGTATTTGCCTATCAGTATGGTTTTACAAGACTTATGTTATGATTTACAGGATGGAACTCAGAATCGAAGCCCCAAGCAAATGCAAGATTCCTTCTATGTATATGTTATGGCATGGAGCTGTTCCATAACAGTATATACACAGTGATCTAATAACAAGCACCTGAAAACATTTTGATATTCCAAAAATATTTCGTATTTATGACATTTCTCTGTCTGAACTACTAATCCAGCCAACATAAGGTTTCCAATATAAGGGTTAACATAATACCATTAATTGAACTAACATAACAGATCACTTTAGCTAACAGCATAAGCTTTCTTAAAACAATATATTCTAATAACTATTCACGTCTGAACATCACAAAAACATATTTTTCATTCAAAAATTGAGGCTCTTTCAATCACAAATATTTTAATCTAAACTCTACAATCTTAAGACAAATACACACTTTCAAAACAATTCCCATCATGAGCTGAAAAAGCCAATAGCCTATGTTGAAGATTTGTTTCGCATGATTAAAAAAAAACTCATGGACCCCACACATCCTAGACACTGTTTAGATGAAAAAATTTAAAAAAGCGAAGAAAATCAGAACGGAAAATAGAGAGAAAAAACTTATGCAAATTGATACTCCTTCCGTTCCAAAATTGTTGTTGCCGTTGACTTCTAACATCAACTTTGACCCTTTGTCTTATTCAAAAAATTAATTCAAATGTGTAAAATTATAAGATGCGATTCAAATAACTCTAATGATAAATTAAATTTAAAAAAAATATATGATATTCATCAAACTTTTTTGAATAAGACGAATAGTCAAAGTTGATGTTAGAAGTCAACAACGATAACAATTTAGGAACGGAGGGAGTATACAAGAACAAGGAAATCAAATGGTTAGCTTCCACTCCTTTCATTCCCATTCGTACAGAACAGATTTTCCTATGCGTCCTCTTTTTTTTCTCTTAAATACGCAGCTGCGTATCTTTGTATTATAAGAGAAAAAAGGTCCCAGCCCCTCTTTTCTCTCCCCTTCTCCTATGGCATCTACTCTTACTTTGACTAAGTACTAAACCCGACCTGAATCAGATACGGACAGAGGTGGATCCGGCAGGCACTGCTTTACAGAAGCCCCAAGAGTAATGGTTGCCTGGTTTGTCTATAGGCCGTGCTTTAAGTGTGTGTACCTTCAACAAGTTTATTGAGATCCAAGAAGGGGGAATTAGGTGTGGCCAGGTTTCTGCTGTTGATTCCGTGGGCCATATTTCAATTTTCTGTCTATGTGCTAGTCTTTTCCTCCTTGCATTCTGCCACTTGTAACAGGCAAGTTATGTTGTAGGATGCATGTGTGTTGCTACTTAACAGCACAATCTTGGATTTGAATGACTGAGTAAACAGATAAAACTAGTAACTTCCTAGTTCCCATGCTTAGCAACAAATTAATTACAATTTTTGGTTTTTTTGGACAACAGCTCATGTGGAACAGCATATAAAATGAGAGCCTTGCTTAGGACACGAGATCAGCATTTGACAACTAAAAGCCTAGGACCCTCAATTACTGCATCTCACATATGCAGTCAAAATCAAGCTTCCACAGTAGCTTTTTGCCGCACCGAACCACACAAGGTAACACTTCTTTTTTTTTATCGAATACGCAGGAGAGCTGCGTATCATTTCATTAAGAAGAGTTGAAAATTACAACACATCCACTAACCGAACCGAAAAAACACAAGGTAACACTTCAAAGCTAACCTATTCACAGAAGTCTCATAATCAAGGCCAGTGATGAAGTTATGCCACAGGGTTTACGCATTGTGTCAAAAAACAACTGGAAACACACAACTTTATCTTTTGTCCCTTAAATGAGTTAGTCATTTTTTGGAGTTCCAGTTACAATACCAGTTTAAAGCACCTGGCTCACAGTGAACTATTTCAGTCATACATATATGCATTATTTCACAAGAAAAAAAGAGATATTAGATCCAGCAGGCTTAAGTATTGGATTGTCACCACAAATAAAGCATCTGATCGTCATATATGTGCAAAATCTGGAGTGTGGAACAAGTAACCAAAATTAAGAACAATAGAGCTTGTGCTAATCAAGTTCTTAACACAGAAATACTGGTCCAGGGGCAAGTTAATGGAATATGTCACTGTAATAAATAAGAAAAGAACAGGAATGCTTCGAAGCAATAACATGATTTGTCAGCAGATCTATGCCCCCTTTGTACATCAGCCGCATATCCCTCAGTATGTTGGGTCAATCACTTGGTCAATAGGTAACTATAGTGACTGATAATGCTTTCTAGGATGGAACCAAGAAAGGTTAAATATAATCAAATGTTTTTTCTAGGATGAGGACAAGGAAAGTCAAAGTGAGTGACCACCAGCTAAGAAAACTCAACCCAAAAGATGGAAATGAACCTCCTATTCTCATAAGGCATGATGCTTTTGGTTTTTAGATGACAACTATTTCTTCTACACATAATGAGTACATATACCTCTTCAAACAAAACCCTTCACTAAAAAATTTGGATTTCTGAAAACTGACGAATGAGTCGTACACAAGAATGTCCTTCAAACATTCTAGTCCCCTTCACATCCCAACCAGAAATCATTATTTAGCTTGCATATCACCTCCATAGCACATTAATTTGGTTTAGTAGGCGAGGTGAACCCATCACCTCTGCTCTCCCATAGGAAGCTTTGCATTTACGTTTTCACACATGGCTCATACCATGAACCAAGCTCCAGTAGTGAAGCTTAACAGATGGCATGTTCAAAGGACAAAAGGAACCACGCACATCTTCCCACGAGAGCCAGCAGACCTCCTCCCCAGGTATCTTCCAGTCACGACAGCAAACAACCGTTACCACCATGCACAAACCCACGGTTCCGACCAACAAAACAGTCCAGCAGCTAATCCGCGTCAGTTTCCATAGATGCGTACACTACAGAACAAACAAAGTTCCCTAACACGACGCCCGGTACACGTTCCAGCAGAAGCGAAGCGAGTCGAAGCGGCACGGACAGAAACGAAAACTGAGAACAAATCGAGCGGACGCACTCACCCGTATTCCGATCTAATTAATTAGCCTACGGATCGGCGTCAGCAGCTAGACGGATGGTTAGAACGGCTTACAGGAGAGGATCTTCTTGTGGATCTTGTTGATCTCGACGGCCACCTCGTCCTGCTCCTTCCGCAGCTGGTCCAGCTCCTTGGCCTTCTCCAGCATGGCCGCGACGTCGGAGCCGGTGCCCCCCGCGCCGCCGCCCCCGCCACTGCCGCCCGCCGCCGACGACATATCCGCTCGGTTCAGGGGCGGGAACCGCTCAGGAGGATGGGGGATCCGGTGGGTTGCAGCTCGAGGGTTTGGAACTCGGATGCGTGCGGCAGGAGTACCTGGCAGAGGACGGGAGAACCGCGTTTCTGCTCAGTGCTCACGCCTCACGGGGTGCGCTGTGGTCTGTGGAGTGTGGACCTGTGGTGCGGCCGCGCTCGACGGGCCACCTGTTGCCGGTTCCGTATCGCGGGGACGGCGCGGCGTCTGAACGCGAGCGTCAACTGGATTTTTTTTCTTTTGAGATCGGCGTCAGCTGAATTTGAGAAGCGTTGCAGCGGTTTTTGTCAGGTCGTTTTACTCGCCGTTCCGAATTTTCGTGGATCGAGCACGCAGTTTCTTGCCTGTTTTTGAGCGGTCACGCACGGAAAGAGCCAGTTTTAATTGTTTTTAATGCACTCTCCGGTTTTGTAGGAGCCAAGGTTAAAAAAATTAAAACCAGCTATCGGTAATTTAGTCGAAAACAAGAAAAAGAATCGTGCTTTCAGATTTGGTTTTTCAGATGAATACGCAAGTATTATGAGTACTAGAGATGGCAACGAGGCAAATTTAATGTGAGTGGAGAAAAAATCCATATGTGACGGGAGGTGGGTTTAAAGTGGGTAGAGAAAAAATTCAACTGCAACGAGAGGGGTCAGATGTGAAAAACAACACCCGTAAAACCAACAGCAGTAATTTAGTCGGCAACAAGAAAAAGAATCGTGCTTTAGATTTGGTCTTTGAGATGAATACGCAAGTATTATGAGTCCTAGAGACGGCAACGAGGCGGTTTTAAGGTGGGCGGAGGAAAAATCCACAGAAGGTGGGTGAAGAAAAGAATCATGCTTTCAGATTTAGTTTTTGAAATGAATATGCAAGTATCATGAGTACTATAGATGGCAACGAGACGGAGTTAAGGTGAGTGGAGAAAATATCCACTTATGTTGAAAGGCGGGTTTAAGATGGATAGAGGAAAAATCCAACTGGTACGAGAGGGGTCACGTGTGAAAAATGATACCCATAAAACTAGCAGTAGTAATTTAGTCGACAACAAAGAAAAGTATCGTGCTTTTAGATTTGGTTTTTAGATGCATATGCAAGTATCATGAGTACTAGAGATGGTAAGAGAAGGATTTAAGGTGGACGAAGGAAAAATCCACCCGTGACAGAAGGTGGGTGAAGAAAAAATTCAACTGCAACGAGAGGGGTCACCTATAAAGTGGATTTTTTCACTTTCACCGTTGTCTGAGGGGTTGGGCAGCCGTTGGATCCTACTTATCTACGGCTCAAGAGTCGAGACGAGTTTTTTTTTGTCAGGGCCCCTTTTGTCACTGTGGGGAAATGGGGAGCCCCGGACAATGGGGGCCAGGAGTTCCGATTATCTCGGGTCACCTATGAAAAACGACACCCGTAAAACCAGCAGTAGTAATTTTGTGGGCAATAAAGAAAAGAATCATGCTTTCAGATTTGGTCTTTGAGATGAATACACAAGTATCATGAGTACTAGACATAGCAACAAGGCGGATTTAAGGTGGGCGGAGGAAAAATCTACCTGTGACGGAAGGCGGGTTTAAGGTGGACGGAGGAAAAAACCACCTGAGAGGAAAGGCGGGTTTAAGGTGGGTGGAGAAAAAATCTAACTGCAACAAGAAGGGTCACGTGTGAAAAACAACACCTGTAAAACCAGCTGTAGTAATTTAGTCCGCAACAAAAAAAAGAATTGTACTTTTAGATTTAGTCTTTGAGATGAATACCCAAGTATCATGAGTACTAGATGGCAGTGAGGCGGATTTAAGGTGGGCGAAAGAAAAATCCACCTGTAACGAAAGGCGGATTTAAGGTGGGTGGAGGAAAATTCCAGAGGGGTTACGTGTGGAAACCATACCCACGGCCCGTTGAAGAATATCAAAATGAATATGGCTTAAAATTCTAGATGCTAATCTGGTGACCCACGGGTGAATTATAAAATTCATCCTGCACTCATGGTGTGCGGATAGGGTATAGGTGAGAAGGGTGAGTGGAAAATACGACCCATGCCCGCCCCGTCGGATGTCCGTATATGCTGGTGAAACTGCTATCCCTAAAAAGTACGTACGTAGATCCAGGATTGAAGAAATAGATGGAGCTGCTGAAACTAGCAAGGCCCGTAAAAGGTTTTCACCATTCTAAATTCAAAAATCAATGAAATTTGATAGAATTACTATAGTAAATTAGTCAGTTTTTTTAGTTTACCGACCAGTTTCATCATTTTGAACTTTTAAATTTTAAAAACCACCAATTCCACCGTCTTTCCCCACTTTTACAGGAATCCAAAATGTTTTTCAAAAGTGAAACAGGATTGCAATGATTTGACCAAAAACAGACCATTTTTAATTGGTTTGATGACCCGTGGGTAGATTATATTGCTGGATAACAACATCTCCGTTTAGTAGGGCTTCGCCGTATGTTTCGCTATCTGTTTTCTTTTAAATCGTACTAAATGGTGTAAGAGAGAGCCATTTTTTTTCATATTTTTAGGTGGAAGTTACTTGAAAAAAAGGGGATAAGCAGGAGCCACCAAAACTTAGCTTCGTCGCCACTCAAACTTAATGTTCCAAATTGGAACATATTTTTTAGAGACGCCATAAACCGTTTTGCCAAATGTTTTAATTAAGATAAGCCAAAGCCATAAAAGCTACTTTTCCGGGAAGCGATAGCCAAAGCTTTAAGCATTGTTAGTTGTTGCTAGCACTTGTCGTTATTTATGTAAGAAGCACAAAACGTTGCTTACCTATGATATTTTTTTAACTAGATGCTCATGTACTTGCTTGCATACACCTCATATATTCTTTGTGACATTCAACAGGCACCTCAATTTGTTAAGCAGCTTGGGGAGGCTTTGCATTCAATCAGTTTCAAATCAAGTAGAGTTAATGAGGTCCTGTGATGCTAAGAGCCATATTGAGATCGCCAAGTCAAATTCAAGCCAGTTAGATATATATTGTTTTGAATGAAAACTTAGATTGTGATTTCTGAATAAAAAACTTATGCTGTTGTATTGTAACATTTATATGTAATGAGATGAAGTTTAATATATGTTGTTTCTTGAAATTGAATACTTGAGATTATCTTTTGTGGGTTGAGCAATGTTGAGAATAATGGGTCTAAAAACCAGAATGTGAATAGGTGTCATATAAATGGTCATGAAAGACTTTGACGATCTAATTCGTCACGAAAGTCTGGGCTTTGGTTGGCCTGGACTATTTTGTGACAATCTGGGTTTGTCACATATCTATCAATCCATGATGAAAAATTAGAAAACGTCACCTGAGTTAATCTACAAAATTTTAAATTCTTACCACCAAATACATTAGCATTTCAATCTATACCACTCAATTCATAAGCCTTTCAATATTTACCTCTAAATATGTTTTTACTTCAAAACATGCCATTATTTCTTCAAAATTTTAATTATTTTCACTGCTTTATATTGTGTTAAAATAAATAAAATTTGAGCTTAAGTGATGCTAATACTGTAATAAACATAATATAATAAATATAATGTATTATTACACAATATAATAACATAATATAAAACAATAAAAATGTTAAAATTTCAAAGAAATGGTATGTTTTGAAGTGAAAAACGTACTAAGTGGTAAAGATTGAAAGGTTTACGAATTGAATGGTAAGGACAGAAAGGCTAATGTATTTGGTGGTAAGAATTGAAAAAACTCAGTTAATCTATGACGTTAGATACATGATGAAACAAATTTTCGTCACAGATTCATGAGAACATCCCTTCATTGGATACACACAATGCTCCTCCACCTACTATAACTCGTGAAAAACAATTGAATTTAGAGGTGAGCTCGTTTCCAAACACATGTCTTTCTACTTTTGAGAATAAGTGGCTATCTAATAATTTTGTTGACACCTAAAAATCACAGGGCCACCGAAGTATCCGGCACGTTGCCGGAGTGTCTCGTGAGCCCTCTCGGGTTTGGGCACTTAGCCCACCGGAGTGTCCGGCAAGTTGCTGGAGTGTCCGGCATGTTGCCAGAGTGTCCGGTGAGACCTCTCGGGTCCGGGCATTTAGCTGACCGGAATGTCCGACACGTTGCCGGATTATTCGGTGAGCCCTCTCGGGTTCCCAGAATTACACGATGTCCGGCATCTTACCGGAGACTCCGATCACCAGAGTGTCCAGCACTTTACCAGAGACTCCGATGATGCTGATTTAGGCAAGTTTTCAGCTGATTGATTCTAATTTCTTTCCTAACTCATGGGATTAGTTGCCCTGTGAGATTAGACCATTCCTCCTCTATAAAACAGAGGCCCAATCAAAACAATTTGCCTTTATATTTTGTTCTTCTCCAAACCATAATCCCCTTACTCAACCCTCGTGTTGTTCTTTCTTCGTCTCGGCGGCGATCGAAAACGATCTGGCTGGCCTGACCGAGCCCGGATCAACCCTAAGATGATCCTCCTAGGTGCTGTCCAAACCCGACGTTGAAGAAGCACCGGCGTTCCCGCACACGAACGTCCGAGCGGTGCGTTGGCCCGAACCCAATTTCGACGTCAACACACTTTTTGGCGACTCCGCTGGGGACGAGTGATTCCGGTTACACAAACTGAATCATCATTTCCACCATGTTCGAGATCTCCACGACGAACATTGCCATGTCATCCTTAGAGGAGTTGCCCGAGGAGGCATGCAAAGCGTTCTTGGAACGTCGAAAGGCCTCCGAGGAGGCGCCCAAGGCGCGCGAGGAGCGAGAGCTGTAGGAGTACTTGGCGTGTTTCAAGAAGGACCGCCAAGGCGCGATCTCACAAGTGAAGGAGCCTGTTCTTCCGGTCGTCGACGACGACACGGCCATGGGTGTCGCTAATGTAAGGACATCTTCGCACCCTCCCGTTACTTTTGAGGACCTTTTATATTACTTTGCTGATATGAAAAATGTCTTAACGAACAATATGCAATACATGATTCAAGAGAACATGTCTAAGTCTAAGAATGTTAGTATTGCATCATCGTCTCATGTTGCACATGTAGGTCCTGCTACTAGTACATCGGCGCCCACTACTTCTAGTATAGAACAACCTCCGTATGGCATGCCGTTGAACTCGTTTAGTGGACAATCTAGTTTTCCCTTTCATGTGCAAACTAACGCTTTGGTAGTGTCTCCCGCTAGCGTAGAGCCAATTTCTAGCATCCCCAATCCGGCTACAAGCCGATTGAATGAATGGGCTACATTTGTTCCTCCTTACCGTACCGTTGCATATAGCACACCATCTATCTCACTGAGCGGTACGGGTATCCCTCGTGGCCCCTTCCTAATGAATTGTTTAGTGCCATGAAAACAAGTCTGCACCCTTCATCACCGGTCGCATCCACTAGGCCACCCATTGCCAATATAGAGGAGTGTATGGCGCGCATTATAGAGGATTTAAATAAATAATTTTGTGAAAAGCTAAGGGTAGACCTTAAGGGGAGTGACCGGATTTATCAAAAGCCATACTCCGCGTAGTTTGATTCGATCCCTTATCCCGTTGGATGGTGTGTTCCCAACTTCGTCAAATTCAATGGTGAAGATAGCAAAACCACTTGGGAACACGTTAGTCAATACATAGCGCAACTAGGAGAAGCGGGTTTTAGTGAAGCTTTGAAAGTACAGTTGTTTTCTTTATCAGTAACCGGAACCATTTTCTCTTGGTTTTCATCATTGTCTCCGGGCTCCATTTTCACATGGGAGTCGTTAGAGCGTAAATTTCGTGATCATTTTTACTCCAAGGACAACGAATTGAAGTTGTCACACTTGACATCGGTTCGGCAAGAGAAAGAGGAACTCATCGTTGACTATCTTCGGTGGTTTAGAGATATTAAGTACCGATGCTTTAATTTAATAATTTCTGAAAAGACTTAGCCGACCTAGCTTTTAGTGGTTTACAGTCGCATCTTAGAGAAAAGTTAGAAGGATACGATTTTCTTACACTCACCCACCTTCAATAAAGGGCTTTGGCTCAAGAAAGAAGAAGCAAAGAAATAAAACATGACTACAAGACCTGTCGTAGCGTGCACGTCGTGGAATGCGATTCGGATAGCTCCGATGATAATTCCAATGACATCTTAGCTGCCGAGTTCAATTGGCCCTTTAAGGCCAAATCATTTGCTTGTGATTCGCTCAAACCGGTTTATAAGAATCGGAAAGACGATGTGAAATACACCCTTAATGTAGCCAAATGCGATAAATATTTGATGAGTTGCATAAAGGTGGATACATTATGATTGCATATACTTTACCTTTGTCGAATGAGATTAAGTGTAGGGCATATTGTAAATGGTATAACTCTTATTCTCTTGCTACTAATGATTGCAATGTTTTCTGTCGACAGGTCCAATCGGCCCTTATTGAGGGACGATTGAGTCTTAAAGAGATGCAGATCGACAAGCACCCTTTCCTCGTCAACACTGTAGAGTTCATACCAAGGTGTTGATTCGGCCTTATCAAGCCGATACAACCAAAGGGAATAACGTGATCATTGGGGATGAGATGCCTGTTTCTCCAAGTGAGAAGGGTGCATCTAAAAAGGTGGTGCTTGAAAAGTCCTTCGATGGTCAGGAGTCTCTAAAAGTCACCACCTAAGGCTCTAGACCTGGGGGCAAGCTCTACAGCCCAAGATGATGAAGTCGAAGAATCCTGAAGTGAGCAAATTGAAGGTGAATCAAGGTAAAGCCACGGATCCAAGATGGGGCCTAAAAGCACCTTCAACCGGGTCATGGCTAAGTACAAGAATCAAAAGATCGATTTGAATAATCGGTCTATAAAGCGATCAAGATCACCACCTAGGGGAGGCAGCCCACCTAGAAAGGAGATGAGGTCAACCGTGAATGTGCACGGGCCTCCTCCTCCTTTTCCTCCACATGGCTTCGGAGCGCCGCCGTGGTTCCATCCTATGTCTTGCCCACCGTTCCCAGTGTGGCATCCATACATGATACCGGGGATGCACGTGCCACCGATGCCTATGCCACCAAGGCCCGTTCCACTGATGCCATACCCGCCATTTCTTTCGGGGTGGAACGGACCGAGAAGAGATGTCTTCACAAGGCTCTCTAACCTTATCCCGAATCGGACGGATTCTCGATCGATTAAAGTTCAAGGAGGGAGCTCCACCACCGCGCCTAAGCAAGAGTGACGCCCGAAGCAAGGTAATGAACCTGCTCCCTCCACCATTTTTCATCAAGAAAGTGCATCCGAAGGTGTCGTGAAAATTGGCACAACCGATGTCAAAATCAGGGGAGTCTTCATGGGGCCAATCACTTTGGATGATCCAGTCGAAAAAGCCTCCCATGACCATGAAGCTAGCAGCAGCAAGAGCTCCTCCAAGTACACGCAACCGAGGTGGTGTCCACCTGGCTTGACCCACACTCAAAAGAGGAAGCTCCAAAGGCTGCGCCGTCGGAATATGCGAGAAGAGAAGGAGAAAAAGAGGGACGAGATCTTAAATGAGATCAAGCCGATGGTCCCTCAAGGTAAGCAGTGGAGGGTTAAGGAGCCCAAAGGCCCTACTCCACCGGTGACGAAGGAAGCGAAGGCTACTCCGAAGCCACTTGGTTTGGCCGACGCCATCGTGGGAGTGGACTCCACAGTGCCCTCGCCCACGAGAGACGTCCTTATGTACGAGTTCGACGATGATGACCTCTGGGACTACGAGCCTATACCGTCTCGAGAAGGTATGGACATTAATACCATTTGCTTATCCCTTTCCGATTATTCGCTTATAGAGGAAGAAAAAGTCATGGCACAATTCGACTTTAGGCCGAAAAGTGCTATCTTTGAAAATCCCGAGGAATCGGTGAACCATTTGAAACCCCTCTATGTGAGGGTTCATATTAATGGTTCACCAATTTCTCACATTCTTGTAGACGGCGGTGATATTGTTAATCTAATGTCGTATTCTTTGTTTAAGAAGCTAGGTAAGGCCGATGCGAGCTCATCCGTACCAACATGACTTTGAACGGTGTGAGAGAAGACCCTATCGAGGCTAAGGGGGTCGCTTCTATGGAACTCACCGTTGAAAGCAACCGCTTTTTTTGTTGTCGACGTGCGCGGTAGTTATAGCTTGATCTTAGGGCGTGATTGGATTCATGTCAAGTGGTTCATGCGGATACATCAGCTTGTGTTGCTATGGCCGAATCATCTTCTTTGCCGCATGACGCCGTGAAGTACTTGACCTGTTTAGATTTGACGGATTATGATTTTCTTAATGTCGAAGAGGGCTTAGCACTCGACCGTTATGCCAAGCAGCCGACGGAGGTCGGAGGCCATCGCAAGGTTGATGCGACGGACCCCGGCCATCCGGTCGTCGTAGAAGTTATACGCCTCGGCTACAGCCTCAAGCATAAAATCGCCTCTCCTCCTGGTCCTCAGCAAGCTAGAGGACGAGGAGTCGGGCACCCCCGTGGCAGCTGATGGCATCATTGGCGCTGTGACCAGCCCGGTCCCTCCTCCCTTCGGCGCCTCTCCGGCGGTTCCGCTCGCACCGGTCGGGGCCGCGCTCGTCGACGGCTCTCCGACCTCCTTTGCGGTAGTCCCTTGCAAACCCTTGGACGGGTTTGCCAGAGGGACTTCTGGCTGCTTCTCGGCGGCTGTCTCGCTCAGCTCCCGCGTGCTCTCGGGAGCGGCGGGCGAGACTTGGCCAGCCGGTTCTTTGTGGGCCAGGGGCGGGGGAGACCCCCTCAGACCCTCGGCCTCTGTCATTTCAACCTCCCATCTGGCATCAGGAGTCGGAGAGGAGTCTTCCCTCTCCTCCTCGGCGACAGGCCCTTCTTGGATCCTAGGAGCCGCCTCCTCCAGCACCTTGGCGGCTTCCTCCTCTTGGGCCTTAGCGGCCGCCTCTTCCTCGTAGGCTTCGGCAGCCACCTCTTCCTGGCCTTTGGCCGCTACCTCCTTTTGACCTTCAACGGTAGCCGTTGGGGGAGGCGGCTGCAGCAGTGCGCCGCCGACCACCAGGGTCAACAGGTTCTGAACTTCAGACGGCTAGGGCAGCGTTGCCGCATGCACCGCCGCACCAGTGCTGGCGTCGGCTTCACCGCGGTGCCCTCAAACGTCGACGTTGTAACGGCCACAGGCAGAAGCAATGCAGCGACCGACGACGGAGGCCTGCACACCGCCAAACAGGTAAAAAACAAACTAACCCAAATGAAATTTACATCTAAACTAAAGGTGCAGGAACTTACACCCTCGACTGGCGCGTCGAGATCCGAGGAAGGGCCAGTTGGCCCGCTCCTGGGGGCTGAGCCGCCCCAGTTCCTACCACCTGGACCGTGGCGGCCGCTGCCGCGGTCCCGGAGTCGACCGCTGCGCTCGCCGACCCCTCGGTCCTCATCCTCTTCGGCAAAGGTAGGACCACGTCCTCGGACGACCCCGAGCTCCCGACGTCAACCGGAGTCACTGCCTGCGGTGCAGCATTCTCGGTGGTCGGGGTCGGAACCCCCGACCTCGCACTTGTGCTTGAAGGGGCCTCGGCCGGTGGAGCCCCAACCGACCTCTGAGCAGGCCGCGCAGTCGGCGCAGAAACAATCGGACTGCCGGTCGGGAATGACCTCAAGCCAGCACGGCGCCGTCTCTTGACGGCCTTCTTCTTTTTGGTTGGGAACACGCCTGCAGCGCTTGTCCTGACTACGTCCCTCGATCTGGGCGTGGCCGCCGACAGGACCTGCAGCGACGACAACGGCTAAGCCTTCGACTCCTATCCACGACCCGACTTGATCTACTCTACGAACTGGAATAACACAGGCAAGAGGCGGCCAACTCACTAGGGTCGGGTGATCCTTGTTAAGGAGCTGCGGGCCCTTGGACATCTCGTTGAAGATGTCTCCCTCCAGCAGCCTGCCGACCCGCTGGGGGACCTCCCGATCGCTCAGCTCGATCCAGACCACCTCCCAGGTGGCATCGTCCTTCCCCTCATAGTTGTGCATGGGGAAGGCTCGGAAACGCAGTGGCTGAACCCAACGCCGCAGGAAGGTAGCAATGACGGCGGCGCCATTCAACCCCTCGTCCCTCAGCCGTCGGATCTTCTGCAGCAATGGCCTCAACTCGTCCTTCTCCTCGGCTGCCACCTTAGCCTTCCACAAGTCGGTCGCCTCGGTCGGCGCGTTGTGAAAAGCCGAGAGGCCGGGGGTGGCGTTCTTGATGTAGAACCACCCGTTATGCCAGCCCTTCAAGGACTTCTTCAGCGATACCTTGATGTACTCCTTTGCCTCAGCGCTCCGGAGCATGATCGCGGCAACGCCGACCTGCCTAGCCGCGCCGGGGGACTCCTGCAACTAGCTGACCTCGAAGAAATACTGCCATAACCGTAGGCCCTAGCCACCCCCAGGTACGCTTCGCAGAGCGTGATGAAGATAGTGATCTGAAGGATGCCGTTAGGGTTGAGGTGGTGGAGGCACACGCCGTAGTGGAGCATCAATGTGCGGAAGAAGAAGGTGCCCGGAAGTGCTAGCCCGCGCTTGTGGAAGGCGAGGAAACTTACGATTTTCCCTCTTGGAGTCATCTCATGGATTGGAACAAACGAGAGGTCAGATGATAAATCGATCGGCCCGATACTTGCTCGGGGTGCTGATCATAGAGAACGACTGGACCGCCTAGTCTGACCTAGGCGCGAAGCTGATCATGAGACGAGCCGGCCCGACCGGTCTAATCTAGGCATCTGTTCCGACACTCAGATGATAACAAAAATCAGCTTCAGACCGACCTCAAGGGTCGAGAACTATCGAAGACTAATCCCACAACCAACCCTTCGGATCGCTTGGAGGCTCGAGGCCTACGCCCTACGGGCGCGCTCGCGCGCACATGTAGGATCAAGAGTCAAACTTCAGCAAGGGTCAGCCCAGCGCCGCCTCAACAAAGATTGCAAACGACGCAGGGCTCGAGGGGTACTGTCGAGATAGTATACCTTGGGTACTAACGGACCTAGCCTCGACACAATGGCCCATCTACAAACTACGGCCCACAATACGGCTCACAATCTGTCTACGGCCCACGAAGGTTCACATCCCGCCAAGAACATCCCGACCTCAGGGGTCGGAACCGCGCAAGCGTCTAGGCTCGACCAACAGATGGATGAAGCTACACAACAACAAGATTCAGCTCGTCAACAGCTAGAAGCCAACGCTCTGACCCGACCCTCGGGGGTCGAGAACCGCCTTAGCAACCAACCACTGACAGCCGTAGAGATTCTTGCCAACGCACAGCAAGAGATAAAGCGATCTTGTCGGGAGGTAAAGCGTTCTAGAAGTTGGTAAAGCAGCCAGACGATCGGTAAAGCAAGATGGAAAAGTGTCCTTTGTCCCCCGCGACTGAACAAAGGACATACGAAGCCCACCGACCAACTGCACCGATGCCAGCGGGCGCCAGGTGACCAACTCAGGTGACGATCAAGGCCCCACCTAGCAGAGGGCTAGCAAGTTCCGTAGACGCCAAGTTGGCGCCCCCCGGTTCGACCCCTATAAACGTAGTACTATGGGGCATTAGACGAACATGAGAAGAAAAAAGCAAGATAAGACAATAGAAGAACAAGTACCAGCCATCCCACTGTAATCACATCCACCCACGCGAGCTAGGGTTCGTGGATCGAGCCAAGACCATTCCGCATTGTACTCGTGTTCTTGAGTTCATACGATTTGATCTCTCTCTCTCTCGTCCCTGACCGTAGGGTATTACGCCTCTCGACGGCCTGAACCAGGTTAACCTTTGAGTCTCTTTCGTAGACTAGGCCATTCGAATACGAAGAGCGCACAAATACTTCCTCCGATTATGTAAATTTTACTATGCCGGTGGTCAAAACACTGACAGAAACCTTGTGCGATAACCACCTAGATACAGCCATAGGCAAAAAGCGTTCTGCCAAGAGGGTTTGATCTTCTTCGAAGAGTGTTGGAGAGGATTCTTCTTCATCAGGGGAACAAATGTCTCCAGCCCCTGCTGCAGAGGAGGATCCGATGGATCGTGTCCTTTCTCCAAAGTTACCCACCATTGAGGAGATCTATGGGGTCCCTCCTGGTGGGTTCCCTGAACTGATGGAGGAGGATGACCAGGATGTCGTGGATCTAGAAGCTGATCCAGACACTTCTGAAGATGCTGAGTTTGTTCAGCGTCTTTATGTTGAGTTGAATGAAAGTCTCCGAAGGGTGCCAGGCCTTGATGAAGTGGTAGTCTTGAGTGACTTTGAAAGAGAGGACGACGATGGAGAGGACAAGGGCGTTGAAGATCCTCCTCCAGTTCTTCCTCAGTGAGGACATCATTCCTTGACGTCTTTCTCAGAGAAAGGAGAAGAGAAAGAAGTGACTGGCCAAGTGAACGTTGGTTCCTCGAAATCGTCTCCCCCTCCTGGTGAACAGAAGGGGTCTACGTCCAAGAACAATGGGGATGATAGCTCTGCTTAGGTTTGGATCCTTTTGCCCCCTTAACTGTAGTTCTTGGACCAATAATGTAATCATGGTAGTGTTATTGTGAAAAAAAAATCTTATATCATCTTCTATGAAGCTTCTTTCATTCCAAAACATGTAATGTTGAAAAACATGGATATGTTCTGTGACATTGCCTTTGAGGATTCTGAATGTTAACTTGTTCGAGCTTACTTTCCTTAGCGCATTAATGTGACTATAGTTAACCGAACCAATTGTATTTAAAATTAGTCTCTTCGGGCATTTTTGACTTGGTAACTGAATCCCTTATGTGCGTTAAGCAGTTCGGGAGCGAAAAAGTTCAAACGACTGAACCCATTTAGCACGTTTAAGCACATCGGGCGTTCAGGGTACGTTGTAACTGAGCCCCTTGCGAGCGTTCAGCTCATCGGGCGTCAAAAAAGAAAGTGCCGCTGAACCCTATTTAATGCGTTGAGCACATCGGGTGTTCGGGCATTGATGCAGACGAGCCTCTTGCGTGCGTTAGGCACATCAGGCGCTTCTATTTTCCATCGGGCCAAAAGCTGTTCGAGCTACCAAGGTTCCTTCCGTGAGAAGCCTTATCGATTCAAATTCCAATATCTGACACTGTTGTGCCTTTATTAGGCTTGGCATTGAGAGGAAGTTTTCCCACTCTCTCAGTGCCGTCCCCATTCTCTGTTCTGCAATCTAAGCTTCGCCTTTGCCGCTTTAGGTTGAGCGATAATCTCTGCTGCCCTTAGATTTTATTTTAGGTTATGTCCTCACCCAAGCATTCGAAATCTGCTAGTTCATCCATGTCTCCTCCTTTGGCCCGCAGAGCAGTAGTCATTGGAAATGAAGAGGATAAGACGAAGTACTAGAAGAAGTCCTCCATGACAAAGAAAAGGTTGGATAAACTCTTTGAACGAGGTATCATCCTTGATTTCATTGAGTCTGTGATTTTGAAAGTCATAGATTTTGCTGGGCTGACAGATGGGCAATTGACAGTCTTTGAAGCATATGTTCTTTGCGGTTTCTGTGTTCTGACTTCTCAGTTTCTTGTGTCTATCTATTAGACTTATAGGATAGAACTAGTACATCTCAAACCTAGTTCCATAGTTGCCTTAAGCATATTCGTGATGCTCTGTGAATGCTGGTTGGGGATTGAGCCAGATCTTGCTCTCCGGCGATCTCTGTACACAGCGGCTTACTATAAAGACCAAGTGATGGTATTCTGAGTGGGCTTCAACTTGAGGAACAAAGAGAAATATATTGAGTTGTTCCTCAAGAAAAGCTGGAAGGGGACTCATCATAGATGGTTCCTCATGGAGATCCTTGAGAAATTGGCGGTGAAGGGAAAATAACTGCTGTCACATATCACTCAAGATGTGAATGTTCCCCCCGAACCAGTCAAATAGAATCAAAGCTCCTATGGCAGAAATTCTAGAGCTTAAACGCAAAAGTCTGAATAGGAAGATAATTGTTGATGAATTTGTTCGAAGACGGTAATCCACTCGCAACAGGGCATCCATTAGCCTTTAGTTATACCGGTCTTCAAGATCCGACCAGATCTTCTCCCGAAGGTAATCTTCAACCACTTGAGTAATAGGTCAATAATCTCAATAGCTTAACACTCTGATATATTGAATATTTGCAGAGATTTCAGAGGAGGAAGTGATAACTTGTCTGAAAGAGGTTATGAAAGACCATGAGGTCATTAGGCCAGACAGCCTTCCTCCACTTTTTTCTGCTGCAAACCCTCCTCCAGAAGTATTAACTGATTCTTGTTATCCGAAACACTTTATCTTTCTTTGTTCTGAACATTAAACTCCAACTGCAGGGGAGGTCTGCTATTGATTCAGATGATGCTGACATTGTTCTTGATGATGAAGATGATGATGATGATGGTGGCAATAAAGAAGATGAAGTAGACAATGTTCCCGATCAAGGTCAAGCTGAGATTTTGCCTGAACTGTCCGAAGAGGCTGCAGAATTTCCAACACATGAGGCATCATTGGTTGCAGGACCTGAGATGGGAACTGGAGAACAACAATTGCTTACTCCCGAAGAGGATGTAGCAGTGCAAGCACTAGAGATGCAGGCCGCAAGTGCTTTTGCAAGTCACTCATCTGCTACTCCCAAGGAAGCTGCTCCAACTGGTTTCAATATTCCTCAAGTGACTACTCCAAGGTCCTGTAGTTCAACACATGTCCAACCCATAGGTCCATCATCTTTGCATCTAGAGCAATCTGGAGCTACCAAGCGTTCTGGTGAACTTGAGGCAAGAAATTCTTATCTTCAGGGACATTTGGTCCCTCTCAAACAAGTTTTCACTTCTAGTTATAAGAGACTTCACCATTTTGATTAGCAGGAAGAACAAGAACAAAGCCCAAAGAAGACCATCAAACGGCTGAAAGTGAAGAGGGCTGTCCACATGAAGTAAGCTCTATATTACAGTTCTTTCCTGTTGACTTTGATCTGACATATTGTTTGTCTATTCAGAATTTCCAAGGTGGCTTCTGCTAGTGCTTCCCCGAAGACAAATGTTACAAAAACTCCTCAAGATGATCAGCAAAAATTCTTCTCATCTGTTCGAGAGACTGTGCTAAATCTATCAGATATCTTACAGAAACAAGCTGAAACCTTGCAAAAACAAGTTGTTGGATCTTGCAGTGCTGTCGGATCCTTAATTGATGCTGCTGAAGAGAAAGCAAAACTCTAGACAGTAGACTATGCCAAATTGCATGGGAAATTTACCAACTTGAAAAAAGTGACAAAGAGTACGTCTCTATATCTGAAGAACATAATCCCTTTTTCCTTTAGATTAAGCCTTAACTGACTTATATGTGCAGAACTGGCAAAGGAGGCTGACGAAAAAGACAATCAAATTCAGAACATATCACAGGAATTAGAGAGTGCCAAATTAGAGATTACCAATAAGGGCAAGTAATTTCAAGACATGACCATTGAACTGGAAGCTGTCAAGTCCAAGCTAGAGGCTACTGAAGCTAAAAACAGCAAATTGCAAAAGTCTTCCTCTTTTGAAGATATGGTCACTGGTGCTTCATATATGCTCGTCTGTACTAAAAGCCATTATCCTAATCTGGACATTTCTTTAATCGGTTCTGGATTTCAATGCTCCTCGCCAGAACAATGTCATAAACTTGTTGAAGATGTAGTTGGTGTTGCTAAGGCTTTTGTAGATGACCTTAGTTTTACCGATCCATCCTCAGATGAGAACTGATGTAATACATGTACTATGATCTATTAATCAATTTGAATTGACTAATTATTTGTGAGGGACTAATTATTTGTGAGTATGATATATGTAGCCCCTTGCTTTCTATACGCTATGTATGTGTGCGTGTAGAAGGAAACTTAGAATAAACTCATACGCACTCAATAGGTATTTTAGTACTTTAGCCTTGTGAAAGATATCCGTAACTAAAATCATCATATCAAGAGGTAGAAAGTTTGTGCCCATGATGGGTTATTGTCATTAAGCTCGTAGCTATATAAGATAGCTGTTTCAAGAAATCACTCCTAGAAATGGCCGTAGGTGCCTATCAGGGTCGTATCTTGTGTAACTGTTCAGCGACCAAGGTAGAGTGCCCTAATGGAAAAAGACAATTTTTGAGAATGAATAATCATCCTTTATTCAATAATTCACAAGAAATACATTAGACATAGAACATACGTAACTTCTCTGCATTCCATGTGTTCGGTAACAACCCGCCATTGATATGAGCCAGCACGTAAGCCCATTGGGAAACTTGATCTACTGTAATATAAGGCCCTTCCCAAGGAGAAGAATTGATACTGCTAGCCTTCTAGATTCTTTCAGCAAGGTTAGATCCAGATCTCTTGCTTCAGCTTGATTATCTTATTCAAAATGTGACACCTGATGAGAGCCAAATGGATCTCCGGGGCCAGTACTGCATCAGCCCCATACATTAGATTAAATGATGTATCTCTGGTTGCTCGGCTCGAGTTTGTGTGCAAAGACCATAGCACTGCTGGCAACTCTTGGACCCAGTTTCTTACTCTAGCTTTAAGCTTTTCTTGCATTCGCTTCATCATCCCTTGAATGATCAAACCGTTGGCTCTTTCAACTTGGCTATTGGTTTGTGCGTGAGCTACCGAAGAGACTGAGTGTTGTATCTCGAAGTCAACGCAGTATCGCTGAAACTTATTTCCCTTAAACTGGGTCCCATTATCTATGACGATCTGCTTGGGGACTCCAAAGAGCACAACAATTCTCTTCAAAAACTTGGCTGCAGCTTCTTGAGTTATATTTACCAATGGCTCAGCTTTTATCCACTTAGTGAAAGTGTCGATGGCCACGATAATGTGCTTGTATCCCTTCTATTCCCTGAGCAAAGTACCGATGATATCGATTCCTCAGATAGCAAATGGCTAGGACAAAGGGATGGTATGTAGATTACTAGCATGCTTGGTTGTTTGATGCTGAAAGAATTGACAATGACTGCATTTGCGTACCAGATCAGTGGCATCTTGATTTGCTGTCGGCCAATAAAATCCATGGCGGTATGCTTTCTCAACCAAAGTTCTGGCAGAATTGTGAGAGCCACAAACTCCTCTATGTATATCACTGAGCAGTCGTATACCTTCATCTTGAGAGATGCACTGCATTAACATCCCTTTTTTCTTCCTTTTTTGTACAATACCCCATCAATAATGGTGTAATTCTTGGCAATTTGAGCAATGTGCTCAGTTGCCGGATCATCGTCTGCAATTGGATCACCTTCAATGAACACTTTGATCGGGTATCTCCAATCTTCGGGCTCTTCAAGATCGAGCAAAGAAACTTCATGAGCCCTAGCAGGCATCTTAACTAACACAGATGGCTGTAAGATTTCTTTAATGATAACATCATCGGGCACTGTTGATCGGGACGATGCTAGCCAGGCGAGATGATCTGCATCTTGATTGTCCAGTCGGGGGATATACCGGATTTCAAATCCTTCGAAAGAGCTTTCCATAACCCGAACAGCCTCTAGATAAGCAGCCATTTTTCATCCTTGCATTCATATTTCTTATGGACCTACCGGGCCACCAACAAAGAGTCGCCTCGAATCAGCAATCTCTTGATGCTCTTAGATTTAGCAATGCGCAGGCCATTAATCAAGCCTTCATATTCTGCAATATTATTTGTGGCATTGAAATTCAGCTGGATTGAATATTTCAGAGGCTCCCCTTCGAGAGGTTTCAGCAGAACTCCAGCCCAGCCTCTTTCAGGGTAAACGAGCCATCACAATACATCACCCAATGATCGGACAATGCTTCTTCATCTAGTGGATCAGAGGGGGCCTATTCAACAATAAAATCAGCTAAAGCTTGACTTTTGATGGCTCTTCGAGGTATGAACTCTATATGAAACTACCCCAACTCTACTGCCTAATGAGATATGCGTCCTTTAGCATCTCTTCTGTATAAAATGCGGGAGAGTGGGCGATCAGAGGCTACCTTGATCGGATGCGCAAAGAAATAGTGCTTCAACTTTCGAGACGTCATCAATACCGCATACAGCAACTTCTGAGCTTGAGCATACCTTGTTTGAGCGTCCTTCAAGATTTCACTAACAAAACATACTGGTGACTGTTGACTCGATCTACTGTCAGAATAGTACTGACCACCGAATCTGAAGCCGCGACATAAAGTAACAACTTTTCTTCGGGCTTTGGTGGTACAAGGGTAGGTATCTTCTTGAGATATTGCTTCAGCTCTTGGAAAGCCGCTTCTGCCTGACTATCCCATTGTAATCCATCTTGTTTGCGTAAAAGGTTGTAAAATGCCATACCTCTTTCTCTCAATCGGGATATGAATCTGCTGAGGGCAGCTATTATTCCAGCCAGCTTTCAGATTTCCCTCCGAGTTTGGGGTGGTTGCAACTGTTCAATAGCTTCCACCTTCTTTGGGTTTGCTTCGATTCCTCTCTCATAGACCATGTATCCCAATAGCTTGCCGAAAGATACTTCAAAGACACACTTCTTCGGGTTCAACTTCATCTGAAACTTTCGAAGATTATCGAAGGTCTCGGTGAGGTCCTTAAACAGATCCCCCCGCTGTTTGGACTTCACAATGATTCATCGACATATGCTTTGACACTTCTCCTAATTTGGTGTTCAAAAACTATATGAACACACTTTTGATACATAGCCCCGGTGATTTTTAGGCCGAACGGCATCTTCACATAACAATAAACTCTGAAAGGAGTGATGAACGTCGTCTTTTCCTCATCTTCAACTCTCATATTGATTTGCTGATAGCTAGAGTAAGCATCAAGAAAACTCAATAATTTACTGGTGGATGTTGAGTCTACAATCTGATCAATTGGAGGTAGAGGATACTCATATTTAGGACATGCTTTATTCAATGACGTATAGTCAATACACATCCGCCATGAACCATCGGACTTTTTCACTAGTTTAGGATTTGCTAGCCAAGTAGGATAATCTAGCGTTCTAATGAACCCAGCTTGTAATAGCCAATGATTTCCTCGCGAATGATGTCGCGTCTGTCTGGAGTGTACCTCGGTTCTTTTTGCTTGACCGGCTTGAGAGCCGGGTCAATCCCCAACTTATGCTTAATCACCTCCCTGGGGATCCTGGGCATATCCGAAGGTGTCCATTCAAAGACATTGGCGTTTGCCCGAAGGAAAGTGATGAACGCAAGTTCCTATTTCGAGCATAAGGAACCCTCGATGACAACTTGCTTTGCTGGTTCATTTGGTTCCAGCGGAACATTCTTGTTCGGTGCTGGTGGCAGCACAACTTCTTCTTTTGGAGTCGAGACTTCGGGAGCTGGCACTTCGGGAACTTTGACGGTGGATTTTGGCACAGAAAGTACCGCACCACTGTCCGTTCGGGCCTGCTTGGATGAACTAGCCTCCAAGGCTCCATGCTTGAAATGTCCCGCACGGGTTAGCGAGTTGATGTCGCACTTGACCGCCTCCTTGAGATCAGAGACGATCGTTATGACCCCCAAGAGCCCTCGCATCTTCATCGTGGCGTAGGACGAATGGACAACGGCCATAAATTTCAGGAGGAATGGCCTCCCGAGATACAATTGTATGTTGAATAGAAATCCGCCACCTCAAAGGTGAGGACCTCTCGGCGCTTGTTTTCTCCATGACCACAAGCAACGGTCAGATCAATCTTTCTCAAAGGCTTTGATGAAACCCCCGGATTAACTCTGTAGAATCTTTCATCCACAGGTTGTAGTCCTGCCAAAGGCAAACCTATTTTCTCATAAGTACATTTCATGAGGAGGTTTAAAGCCACACTTGTATCGATGAGGGTCTTAGCAATATTGCTGCGGTGGATGGGTATCTTCATGACGAACGGCAGGTTCCTGGTTGATAGCTCCGTCTTCAGGTGATCTTCAGGGTCGAACGTGATCGAGACTTCATGCCACCGCATTTTCTTACTAACGGGAACGACGTTGAGCACCTCCCGCTTGTACTTCTTGTACTGAGTCTTAGACGGAACCGTAGTACTTTCATCGAAGTTCATGTTTACTTCGAAGAATCCTTATTCATCTTCCTCCTCAACTCTCCGACGGCCCCTGGTCGGAGCCTCAGGTCGAGGTGCTGCCAGCGGTTTCGAAACATCTTTTTTCTTCTGCTCAATATAGTAAGTGCAATCAGTGAAGTTATGGAACTTGGATCGATGAACCGGGCACCACTTCTGTGCATATTCTGACTTGTCGACAATTATCATACTTGCTTCACAAGGATTAATGGGTTATTTAATAGCAACTTAGAGATTAGTGATTTGGGGGATATGGTTGGTGTAGGGCTGTGTGCGGAGTTACCGTCACTGTCCCTCGGTATGTTATCTTCCCAAATCTAAGGACCGGTTCGTGGAGCGACCATCCATGTGTTACCGTACAACCACGAGCCAAGTATGGGTGGCGTAGTAAGTTGTGTAGACCAGTTCTGTGAGTGCCAACCGGTGGAGCGGAAAAAGCGGGTTACGCCTAGATCCGCCTGGAGAGAGAGATGTGTGGAGGAAGGGAGGGTTACTTTCGAAAACCATCTGGCACAAGAGGGGGGCCTTTCCAAGGTTACAGTTAGTGCCTTATTAGGTGAAACCTCAGTGGGCATGTACAAGCTGGAGGAAGCTATGGAAAAGCCTTGAAGTGTGCGAGTGCAGAGCTGGCACAGGCATAATGGAGATTTTTTAGTCCACCTAGAAACAGAGGATAAAATCACTTCTCATGGGAAATGTGTACAACCTCTGCAGAGTTAAAACTGTCTTGACAGCCGTGCTCACGGTCATGAGTATTGCAATGACCCTCATATGATTAGCGAGATTTTGGTATGGTTTGGTTGGTGATCACAAGGGGAGACTGTGATTGGGTCTTATGTTGGTGTTGCAGCCAGGTAGGCTGTAGGTATGTTGGTCTATAGGTGCGATGTCTATCACTTAGTAAATAAGTGCTTAATAGGAAGTGTGTATCTATTGTGTGCTTTTATGCAACAGAACCCTACATTGCCTTTGCCTTGTTTGTTGCCACATGTCATCTTTTCTCACACTTGCTGAGTACATCCCGTACTCAACCTTGTCTTTATAAATGCTGCCCAGTAGAAAGAAAAGTTTAATAGGACATTGAAGACACATGAGCTGAAGTCTAGGCTTGCTGTCTCTCCAGTCGACTGCCTGTGGAAGCTACGCTATACATGGTTTTCTTTTCCGCTGCATTCGGTAATCACTTATTTTCTCTTTTATTGTGACATTGTTCTGTTTTACCATTAATGAAGTCACTTTATGTGTGAAACTTGATTCCTGGGCACACATAAATGGTCACTTGGTTTTAGCCTTAAAACCGGGTGTGACAACAAACTATTTTCAACCTCATTTGCAGTCCAATGCTTTGTTAGTACCTCCCGCTAGCATAGTGTCAATCACTAGAATCCCTATTCTGGCTACGAGCCGATTGAATGAATTGACCAATTTCGTTCCTCCTTACGGTACAGTTCGTATACTACACCACCTATCTCACTTAGCGGTATGGGTATCCCTCATGGCCCTATACCTAATGAACAATTTAACGCCATGAAAATGAACTTGCACCCTTCGCCACCTGACACGTCCCATAGACCACCCATCGCCAACATAGAAGAGTGCATGGATTGTATTAAGGATGATTTAAGCAAACAATTCCGTGAAACGCTAGGGGTGGACATCAAAGGGAGATACCAAATCTACCAAAAACTATACCCAATGTATTTCGATTCGGTCCCTTATCCTAGCGGGTGGCGTGTTCTCGACTTTGTTAAATTTAATGGTGAGGATAGTAAGACCACTTGGGAGCACGTTAGCCAATATATTGCTCAACTAGGAGAGGCGAGTTCTAGTGATGCTTTAAAAGTGCGATTATTTTCTTTATCCCTAATCGAAACCGCTTTCTAATGGTTTTCATCATTGTCCCCGGGTTCCATCTATACATGGGAGTCTTTAGAGCGTAGGTTTCATGATCATTTTCATTCCGGGGACGAGTTAAAGTTGTCACATTTGATATCCGTTAGGCAAGGAAAAGATGAACCCGTGATGGATTATATCCGGAGGTTTAGAGATTTTAAAACCGATGCTTTAATTTAACAATATCCAAGAAAGACTTGGCCAATTTAGATTTTAGTGGTTTGCGGTCTCATCTTAGAGATAGGTTGGACGGGCATGACTTTTTACTCTTACTCACCTCCAACAGAATGCTTCGGCATAAGAGAGCCGAAACAAAGAAGTAAAACATGATTTTAAGACCTGCCGCAATGTGCACGTCGTGGAGTATGATTCAGATAGCTCCGATGATGACTCTAATGATATTTTAGTTGCTGAGTTTGTTTGGCCATCTAAGGTCAAATTGTTTGCTTGCGACTCGTTCAAACTAGTTCATAAGAATTGGAAAGACAATATGAAATACACCTTCAATGTAGCTAAGTGCGAAAAACTATTTGATGAATTACACAAAGGTGGATATATTAGGATTGCATATACTTTACCTCGGGTGGATGAGATTAAACATAGGGCATATTGTAAATGGCATAACTCTTATTCTCACGCTACTAATGCTTGCAATATTTTTGATTGACAGGTCCAATCGGCCCTCAATGAGGGACGATTGAGTCTCAAGGAGATACAAATCGACAAGCACCTTTTCCCCGTCAACACTCTAGAGCTCAACCCTAAGGTGTTGATTCGGCCTCAACAAGCCAATACAACCAAGGGGAAGAATGTGATCATTGGGGAGGAAAGGCCTACTCCTCAGAATGGTAAGGTTGCTTCTAGGAAGGTGATGCTAGAGAAGTCTCCTAGTGGTCAAGAGTCCATCAAGGTCAGGATCTGTGGCTCAAGACCCGGAGGGCAAGTTTCGCAGCTCAAGATGATAAAACCGAAGAACCCTGAGATGGGCAAGTGAAAAGTGAACTAAAGCAAGGCCGTGGATAGGAAGATGGGGCCCAAAAGCACATTCGACCATCTTATGGCCAAGTATAATAACCAAAAGACCGATTTAAGCAATCGGTCCGTAAAACGACCAAGATCACCACCAAGAGGAGGTACCCCCACCTAGGAAAGAGATGAGGCAAGCGACAGATGTTTGTCGGCTCCTCCCCCCATGGGTTTGGGATGCCACCGCCATGGTTCCCGCCTATGCCTCGCCCGCCGTTCCCGGTGTGGCACCTATGCATGGGGCCATGGATGCCCATTTTTTCGATGCCCATTCCACTGATGTTGTACCCACCGTTTCATCCAGATTGGAACGCACCAATGGGAGATGTCTTCAAGTGGCTCTCCAATTCCGGTCATGACCGGTTGGAACCTCAACCGGTCAATGCAAGAAGAGGTGGCGTCACCACCACTCCTAGGCAAGAGTGGCGCGCTAAGTAGGGTAATGAACGTGCCCCTTCAACTTTTGTCCATCAAAAGAGTGCATTCGGAGGTGTGTTAAGATCGGCACATCCGCTGTTAATATCGAAGGGGTCTTTAATAGACCGATCAAGTTAAATGATCTGGTCAAAAAGGCTTCTCATGGTCATGAAGCTAACAGCAGCTAAAGCTCCTCTAAGTACTGCAACCGAGGTGGTGTTCGCCCGGTTTGACCCACATTCAATTGAGGAAGCTTTAAAGGCTATGCCTTCGGGAGATCCGAGAGAAGGAGGCGGAGAAGAAGAGGGATGAAGTCTTCAATGAAGTCAAGCCGATGATCCCTCAAGGAAAGCATTGGAGAGCTAAGGAGCACAAGGCTTCCACTCAACCGGCGATGGAAGACGTGGTGGCCACTCCGGAAGCACCGAATCCAGCTGACATCGCATTGGGGGATAGCCCCGCAGCGCCTTTGCCCAAAGGAGACGTCGACATGTACGAGCCTACACCGCCTTGGGAAGGTATAGAAATCAACACTATTTGCTTATCTCTTTTCGATTATTCTCTTGTAGAGGAAGAAAAGGTTATGGCACAATTCAATTTTGGGCCGAAGAGTGCTGTTTTTGAAAAGCTCAAGGAATTGGAGAACCATTTGAAATCTCTCTATATGAGGGGTCATATTAATGGCACACTGATTTCTCGCATGCTTGTGAATGGCGGTGCTATTGTTAATCTAATGTCATATTCTTTGTTTAAGCTAGGTATCTACAAAACATACCAGAATCTATTGCCGTTTGGGGAGATGAGGACGACACCAACCCCCGAGCCCTTGAGCATGCAGTTGCCATCGAATAACATCGACCAATATACGAGATCAGTCGAGATGACGGTTCTTGAGCTTTGGTCGATTCGGCGATGAAGTCGGTGAGGATTTGGGACTTGATTGTTTGTCGAGGTACATAGGAGATGTCATGGCCCATAAGTTCCATTGCTCAAGTCGCGATTCTCCTGACCGCTTCCTTGCCATTGATGATTGCTACGAGAGGGAAAGTCGTTACTACTCAAGATGGGATGACTGTCGAAGTAGTGGCGTAAATTTCGCCTGTTGATGAGTATGATGTAGAAGAGTTTCTTCACTTGGGTGTACTGAGTCTTGGCATCAACACTTCGCTGATGAAATACATAGGTCGCTGAATCTTTAGGGCCTAACCCTTTTTCGAGCGCTCGACGACGAGCACTGTACTAACGACCTTCGTGGTTGCAGAAATATATACAAGTAGAGGTTCTCCGAGGGTCAGAGAAGCAAAGAATGGTGGCGTCGAGAGCAGAGTCTTGAACCACTCGAATGCTTCCTGGACCTCGGCGGTCCAGATGAAGTGGTCGGATTTATGTAGATGGTAGTAGAACAACAAGCTTTCTCGCCGAGCATAGAGATGAAGCACTAAGGGCCGCCAAGCATCCGGTGAGCTTCTGCACTCCCTTCTGGTTCTTGATGGCATAGAGATTTCTGATCGTGGCGATCTTCTCAGGGTTGTCCTTGTGCTCAGAGATGACAAAGCCGAGCAGCATGCTGAAAGAGATGCCGAAGACTCACTTCTTGGGGTTGAGTTTGACACGGTACTGTCGAAAGTTGGTGAACATCTCTTCTAGGTTTCCGATGAGGTCAGAAGCATTTTTTGACTTGATGACAATATGGTCAACGTAGACCTCTAGGTTCTTAGGTCGCGCCAGCGTTCTTGAGTCCGAAGGGTATGATGATGTAGCAAAAGGAACCGAACAGGGTGATGAAGGACGTGGCCGGCTGGTCAGAACTGCGCATAGAGATCTGATGGTACCCAGAGAATGCAGCATGGAAACTAAGGGTCTTGCAACCGGCTGTGGAGTCAACCACCTGGTCGATGCGCGGTAGATGGAATGGATCCTCCGGGCATGCTTTATTGAGACTGGTATAATAAACACACATCATCCACTTTCCATTCTTTTTCTTGACCATTACAGGATTTGTGAGCCTCTTAGGGTGGTAGACCTCCTTGATGAAGTTGACGTCAAGCAGCTTTGCGATTTCTACCCCGATGTCCTGCCGCTTCTCACCGTTGAAGCGTCGAAGCCTCTGTTGGACTGGTTAGGATCGGGGATGATGTTGAGTAAGTGCTCGACGTCTTCCTTCGAGATGCCTGGCATGTGGGCGGGCTTCCAGGCAAAGATGTTCTGATTTGTGAGGAGGAAGTCAGTGAGCATGCTTTCCTATTTGTTGGAGATTGTTGTTCCGACCCTAAACTTCTAGGCCGAGTCAGAAGGGTCGATGGTGATCTCCTTGGAATCGTTTGTAGTTCAAAGGATTTCGAGGTCGGAGACTTGGAGTCGAGGGTGATGTCCGACCCTGCTGTCTTGTGGAGCTCTGCTAGCTCAACGGACCCATCTAGGGCCATGGCAAGTTCGCAGCTCTCCTGCTCGCAGATGAGTGCGTGTTCGAAGCGCGACGCTACAGTGATGATGCTATTGGGGTTGAGCATCTTTAGCTTGATGTAGACATAGTTGAGAATGGCCATGAACTTAGCATAGCACGGTCGTTTGAGAATGGAGCGGTATGTGCCCATGAAGTCAATCACCTCAAAGGCGAGCTTCTCCGTCCTGAAATTGGTCCGATCGTCCGATCGTCGAAGGTGACAGGGAGGTTGATTTGCCCAAGGAGTTCTAGACGGTCTCTGAGAATGACTCCGTGGAATGGGGTGTTGCTCGGTAGGATGTTCGACCTCGAAAGGCTCATGGCGTTGAAGGTGTCGATGTAGACGTTGGTGATCTGAGTGGTGCTAACGACAGGGATAAGCACGAGTGGAAGTCGTCCCGACCGTCGTATTTTGTCGGGGTGATTGGAACGATCTAAGGTGATGGGCGATTCCGACCACTTGAGTTAGGTCGGGACTATAGAATTGGCGATGTTGACCTCCCTCGATGTGAGCTTGTGACAGTGTCTGGAGTTGTAAGCCACCGACCCGCCAAAAATCATGAGGCAGCCTTCTAGGTCGGAAAAAGGAGGGCCTCCATTCCCTCCACCGTCCTTCGCTAGAGGGTCAGGTCAATGAGGCCACTACTGGGGTTGGAGGTCGCCCCTCAGGAACTGCATCATCAGGCGGCAGTCCGTATAGAGATGCCTGATCAGAGTCACAAGGATCGGGCAGGGCTTGTCAAGGAGCTTCTCGAAGTAGTCGTTGTGGTCGCGTTCTTGAGGTCGAGGGGGTCGGTCAGTGATGCCCACAAACTCGTCACGTCGTTGTTTGATCTTCTTGGCTCTCTTGCTGCTCGAGCCACCTCCCGATCGGTCGTTGTGGCGGTCAGAACAGCGTTCGGTCTTCGACTTCTCCTTGTTCTTGTATCGATCCATGTCGATGTTGGCTTGAACGGTCTCCTCCCCCATGGCGAAAGTAGTGGCGATATCGAGGAGATCATGGATTGTGCGAGGGTTTTTACACCCTAGCTTATGGGTTCTACAGGTGAAGGCATTGATGCTGTACCGCATGTCACGGTCCGGTCCAAGGCGTTGCTAGACGGATTGGGCGCCTTGAGGAAGGTCCAGTCTACCGATCCGCCTACTCTAGCTAGCGTGAGCCGGGCTTTGTTCGCCAGTGCGATGTCGCTGACTGCTTCGAATCTCGGACCATTCCGATCGGGATAGTTGCTCTTGTTGTTGCAACGCTACGTGAAGGTAGACATATAGATGTTCGCGAGCCACTTAAAGCATGGGATTCTCAGGCGTGACAGCCTGTTCAAGGATCAAAGCCGCCGCCGTCACGTTTTGGATCCGGTGCTCAAAGATCGAAGTGCCGGAGACCAGATTTGCTGGTAGGCGGTGCGTCCGCAAGCTCAGATGCAACAAGTCATTGGAGGCGCACCGTTGTGTGGTGGCACTGATTGTTCCTTGTGCAGTTTTGCGCTGCAAGGCTTGCTCGACGACACTGGTCGTTTGCTGTGGTAGAGAGAGATTGTCAGTCAGCATGTGACCCAGAGGCATCTCTTCTCCTCCCTTTTGGTACCTGAAGCATGAAGCACTCGCATGCCGGGTCATGACCCTATGTCAGGCGGGCACGACGGCACCGAGCAGCGCGTTTCGCACATGAGATTCAGAGATGAGGTTCACCGTCCTAGTTGGCGACGAAGTGTAGGCTTCCGAAGCGGAAGGCCTACCGACAGTGTAGACGGGGATGCGCCATGATTGGTCATCCTAGGTGACGGCGACCGTGAAGCTCCAGAAACGAAGATGGAAGATCGAAGGCTCCCCCACCATGGTGAAGATCGAAACCATCAACGAATCAAAGTGAAGCACACGATGAAAACCCTTTCCTGGCATGCGAACTGTCGGTGTTTCGTATAGCATAGTAGAATTTGTGTATCAGAGAGGGGTTCATGTGTACTCCTTGTTGAGGTGGCCTAGTTTACGGGAGACTCAAAAGATTTTAGACTGGTTTGGGCCATCACGGAGATGTAATACCCTACGTCTAGGATCGGGGGTGTGTATAGATCATATAACTTGATTGAATGGGGGTTACAATGGCACTAGGGTTCTTGCTCGAGCAATAATTCCAGGTCTTTCGGAGGTGCTAAGTGCGGTGCAAGTGTATTGTCACTTGGTTGCTCGATATCTCATGTCACTTGTTGATCTAAGGTCCCCAGCATGACCTTATATAGGGGCCAAACCGGGTTACAATGGCTGGCGCCCAAGTAACGGGATGGCCCCTAACGGGTGGAACCACAAACATCTGGAGTTGTTACGCCTGGCAACCTCTAAGCGCCAGGTCATTGTATCATCGTCCTTGTCTTCATCCTTTGCCCAACGCGGGTGGGACAAAGTCAGCTTTTCCCTTCACTGTTCAGCAGATCGAGCCTGCTGCACAGTGACAGGAATCTTCATGCTTATCGGGTGTTGGTCATCCAAAGGTGGTGCTCCACCCAGGGGTCGGACAAGTAAGGTTGTGCCGGTGACCCGAGAATCAGGCGAGAGGGTTGACGCCCGACCCAAAGGTTGGACGAGCTTTGGCTTGGTGGAATCGAATTGCGGTCTGGGATATGATGGGCTGTCTTTCATAGCAGAGCCTTTTAACTGGCCAAAACCATAGATACCCGGGGTATACGATCTCAACACATAATATAAGCATTATGGCATATATATTGTGCGCAATATATGTAAGATCAATAATATAAGCATTATGGCATATATATCATCTTTCTTTTAGTGACAATCAACAAGATGATTGTGACCAATTAATGTAAGAGGTAATTAATATTTACTGTGGTGGTTGGCTTATAATTGCACTTGACAGTTATTGGAGTCTAGTGAAGGATAAGTTAAGCCCCGCCCCCTCCTTGCTAATCTAGGGTTGTGTTTGGTTTAAATTCTGTAACGCAAATGTAATCGTATTCAAATTAAAGTGGTATTGCAAAGGGAATGAGTTAATACATCATTTGACTGCAATGAATGGGCACAGCCATGGCGAGGAGGAGTTGGACTCGTCGTCGCCTTGTGCCTTATTGTTGCAGCGTGCCGACGGGTAGTTGGAGCAACACGCCGACGGAGAGGAGGAGCACGCCGCCTAGGCAGGGAAGAGGGGCGGCTCACCGACGGGAAGTAGGAGCAGCGTGCCGGCAGGGAGGACAAGCGAAGCACTGGCAGGGAGGAGGGGCAATGCGCCATCATGGAGAGGGGGCGCACCAGAGGGGAGGACGGGAGGAGCGCCGACGGGGAGTACGGGTGGTTCATCGACAGGGAAGGGAGCACTAGAGGGGAGGGGCGCACCGGCGTGGAGGGGCACACCAGAGGGGAGTGGCATGCCAGCAGGAGGGTCGCACCGGTGAGGAGAGGCGTGCCGACGGGGAGGGTTGCAGTGGAGGGAGGGGCGCGCCAGCGGGGAGGATCGCGCTGGCGAGAAGAGGCGCACCGGATGGACGTGCATGCTAGAGGAGATCGTGCCGGCAAGGAGTGGCGCGTCGGCGGGTAGGGGCCTGCCAGCGGAGAGGGTCGCGCCGGCGAGAAGAGGGGCGCACTATAGGAGGTCATGCAAGCGAGGAGTGGCACGCCAGTGGGGAGGGGCAAGCCGAGATGGGCATGGAAGGGGATTACCATAATGGAGGTGATTACAAAGGGGAGGAGGTGTTTTAACATACAATAAACTGGAATTTGATTCCCGGTACTCGATTATGAAGTAGATTAAAATAAACATTTTTTTTATCATAATCAAGTTACATTGTAATGCAAATACATTACAATTTGTCTAACCAAAACACCTCCTAGGAAGCTAGAAAAGTGAAAAGCTCCCTCAAACTGGTCACTTCTCAAACGTATAAAAGCCAGAAAAGCGATCAGTGAACCCATTGCATTCCTCTCCCAAGTTTGTTTCTCATGTCCAGCCCTTTCCCATCCGGGTCGCCGCCCAGCTCCCTCCTCTGTACTGTTCACCGGCGCCACCCTCCTTGTTTGCCTCACTCCCTCGCTCGAGCTAAAAAGGATCATACTTCTCACGAGAGTATTCCCTTTTGGGCATGGTGCCTATGGTCTTCAAGAGGTAAGAGACGACCGAGTTTTTCTTATTATTTAAATTATTTTAAACTAATATTTTAAAAATAAACTACTCAGAACTATATTTTCAAAATTTAGATTGTTATCACGGCGTGGTTAACGTAGGTACCATGCCAAAATGAATAGCGTGATAAGTGCCATGTCAGCGTCCCGCAGCCACATTGACTTGGCCGCGCCATACCATTTGGCATGGCCGAATGAGGAGCTGTGCCTATCGGGTAGGTGTGGCTCCTCCTCATTTCTTTCCCTTCTCTTTTCCAACTCATCTCACGCCTCTCTCTTCCTCTCTCAGTCCTGCACTTCCCCTCCAAAATTCAGCTAAATTTGTGTTGCCCGCTTCGTCAACTTTAGGCATGAATCCAGCTAGGGTACCAGTCTCATCCCTCAAGTAGATTCGATTTTCATGCAAGTTTATTAGGTTTTAGAGTAGTTAGGGTTTAGATAAATTTAAATATTTTTGTGGTTGATTTGAAGATCATATATCGCTAGATTTTCCTATTGCATCATGGCATTATGGAACCCCGTGATGTGAAGACGATTGATTTATGATATTTGTTCTCTTTAATATTTTATTATTAATATTATGAACATATTGTTGCTTTAGCAAGATGTATGGACTTATTATTGTGGTTGTTGTTGTAGACCTGTACTAATATCATTGTGTCAACTATGTTGTGTATTTAATGCTGCTATGTTGTAAACTAATAGTTGCTATATTTGTCTTTTAATCATTTTGGGAGTACGAGTTTCTTGTAAGCACTCTTATGTATTCAATATGATAGATGTACATGGTACTTTTACTAACTTTCGAAGCATGACAGAATCAGTGTGAGATGTCAATGTTTATCACCCGCGAAAAGCAGTCTGAGGGATCGCAATGTGCTCGGTCATAGTCAGCTCTTTATCACCTATGAAAGGCAGTCTAATGGAATCAATGTTGTTAGTTATAGGTAGGTCTGCATTATCTACGGAATCCAGTCTAACAGAATCAATGTGATAAGTCATAGTCAGATCTGCGTCACATGACATCAATAATGATCCTCTGTTCAAATCAGACAATTCAATACTCAAATAAGTCGAGCAGTCAGGTATAAATCTGAGCCGCACCAAGCCGTGCCATAACGATTAGCACGGCCAAAATCTTTGAAATACAATTCCGGTCAATTTATTCTTAAAAGATTTGTTTAAAAAGATTTAAATAATAAAAAAACTCGAGACGACCAGGTCCGTGCGCATGGAAATGACATCTCAATGAGCCACCGCCTCCATTACCCGAGATTCCTTTCCTCGGTAGCTGCCTGAGTATCGCCGTCCTCCATTGCTCTGCCTATGAGCGACTCATTACACCTCTGAATATTTATTTAAAGGGTAAAATTCATTTTACTCCCTTGCATAATTCACTTTCTCCATTTAACTTCTTAAACAAAATTTTAGCTTAATTTACTCCCATAAATTGTTCAAATTGATACAATCTACACCTTTGTAATTTATATTTTTATCTCTTTATACAACTTGAATTTGAAACTCAAATTTTGCATAGTGGTAGAAGATGTCATCCCATAAGCTAAAAAAATTAGATTATATTTTTCAAAATAATGTTCATAGTTTAATAGCATCTACTAGTATCTTAATAACCTATATATAAAAATACATAAAAAAGTATCATAAAAAGTTATAATATATATTATTAAAATTGAGGGTATTATCATTTACCCGTACTATTTCTGTCCCTAAATTCTTGATACTTTTGACTTTTGGGTACTATATTTGACCATTCATCTTATTCATTTTTTACAAATATAAAAATAAATTAGTCATGTTTAACGCATCTTTTATGATAAAACTAACTATAACAAAATAAATGATATTTTTACAATTTTTTTGAATGAGATGCAGAGTCAAACATAAAATCTAAAAGTCAAAGTGTCAAAAATTTAGGAACAGAGGTAGTACAAAATTTGAGCTTCAAATTCAAATTCTATAAAGAGAAAAAAGAAGCTAAATTGTATAAGAGGGTAGATTGCACCAATTTGAATAGTTTGAGGAACTAAATTGAGTTAAGATTTTATTTAAGGGGTTAAACAAACAATGTGAATTATCATGGGAGTAAATTTTTCTTATTTCAATTCAAACTAATAAAATGCATGACTGCACATTCGACACGACTACAGTAAAATAGAAATGCTATCATCTACTGCTGCTTTCTGTTTGTTTCAGAATATAATCGGTCTGTATATAATCCAAGTTAAAGAATCCAATTAGCAAATAAACAGCTAAATTATTTACGTAGATTATATAATTTCAAGCCTCATATTGTAATAATCCAATAATCCAAAAGGGGGAGATTATGCGCTCCCATTGGGAGGCATTCATCAACCGGATCAGTGGTTAAGTATTAATGTTAATTAATAGTAATTATGTGTTCATTTGATTAGTCTAATCTTGGTCTCGTGAGTTTTTTTTTTTTAGTCTGGGTCTCGTGAGTTAAGTGACCAATTCGTCCCTACGTCACCGCCAACCCGCCCGTTGCAGCCTCAACCCCCAAGACCTCTTCTTAAGGTCTGTGTGCAAGTTCATGAAGTTGAGCCGAGGCCAAGAAGGTGCGCTCCCCCAGCCCTCCGTCTGTCGCCACGCCACTGCTAGCCCACAGCAGTTGATATAGGTCCACGAGCGCGATGCTCCCGCTCTAGCCATAAAAAAAAAATCTACGATGGAACAACCGATCTATTCACAGCTGTTGAATGCGAATCCAACAGCTCAACTTAGCATATGGCGAGCACAAAATCAACACCCATTCTTTTATAGGAGTATATAGATAGCATAGGGAACGCATGGCGACCATGCAACCAACACAACCGGGTGTCAGCTAGGCGAGTCTGCACTGCCTTGAGTTGCCAGCTGTAGCTGAGATCAGATTACACATTGTCACCTTAAATACCCCCTATTACTGCAGGTAAGCCCTTCGGAAGGGCGATCATTCGATTGAATGGCACCGCTCTTTGCGGCAGATACCCGTTCTTCTCGTCATCATAAAACTCGAGTATATAGCTGCCAAATTTCAAATTAAAAAAAAAAGTCATATTAGAAGAATAAGATTATTCAACAATCTCAAACCGTATGAGCAAAATTTTAAAATGAATAATTCAGAAGTTCGAATGACAGAAAGTTGAACTCGAAGGGATTTATAGTACTGAATAATACCGACTTGTTCAGAGCCTCAATAAACGGCCTTTAAGGACCAGATTGCATAATTAACATATAACGTGGGTTTGTAATGATATTACATCAAATTACTTTTTTCGGTGATCCTCACGTCCTTGTCAGACTATTGTATTATTGTTTTAAATCTTAATGGGCTAATCAATCTAAGAAAAATGAAGAGGCAATTGCATGGATGCCCGTATTTTGAGAGTCAATTCTGGTAATAGATCTGGTTTTAAAATTTGCAAAAATAGACCTGTTTTTAATCTGAACTTGCCGTTTACCCCTACTTTACAACCCTGTTAGTGTAAACAAAATCCAAGGATTAAACTAATTTATAAAAAACTGTTGGAAGTAGTCAAAGGACAAAATTACCCCTCAATTCCTTCCTTACTCATTTCCATTCGACTGGTCCACACCCATCCCGATCCATTCTTTTTCTTTCCTCACACTAACCCTAGTACTCCACCCGATGAAGCTGGTGGAGGGTCGACGCTGCCTGCTGGGGCAAGGCGAGTGTAGCCAGGCGAGCGAGCGGGGTGAGCGAGTAAGGCGGGTGAGCAAGGCGAGCAAGCGGGGCACGGGCGTGCGAGCGAGGCCAGGGCACAAGTGGCGAGGTCAACAGGGCACAGGCAAGCAGCAATCAAGACACAAGTTAGCGGGGCACGTGCAAGTTGGAGAGCGAGCGAGGAGCATGACGAGGGTGAGCAAGGCACGGTGACACCTAGCTGTGATACGAACGTAGGACAAGATCAAAGTTTGCAAGTGATTTGCATACATTTGTATTCAAGTTTGCAATCTAATATTGAGGAATTTTAGCTTAGTGTCTGAAATTGAAAGAGTTCCAGGAAGTTTCATCGGAGCACTATGGATTCAACCCTACCTGTTGGGTACAATTTCTTTTCTTTCCTTTTATTTCAGTAACTAGTTTTGCATAGAGGAAATTCTTTATTCGCCGTCAAAAAATATACTTTTCTCTTATTCGTCATTAAAAATTTAGTCTTCCTTTATCTACCACTTAGTTTTAATTTTGCTTCCTTTTATGCCATGGCCACCATTTACTCATAACCAAAAATGCATATCTAAGTTGGATTCTTAAATTTCTATCAGACATTACTTATACACTGCATGAATTTATATTTTTCCAATATTTATGATAAAAAAATTTGCAAAAATTTATCTAAGACACTCTATTTTCTTAATATAACTACTGCATTGAGTATTTTAATCATAATTTATATTTTTTAATTATAAACATATGAAAAAATATAAATTCATGCCGTGTATGAGTGATGTGTCTCATAGATTTTTTTGGAATCCAAGCTCGATATTTATTTTTAGCTAGAAGCAAATGATGATCATAGCATAAAAGAGAAGAAAAATTAAATCTAGTGACGGATAAGTGAAAAATAAATTTTTGATGGAAATAAGCGAAGAGTAAAATTTTTTATGACGAATAAAGAATTTGCTTTTACATATTGGTGTAACCGGTAGCAATGAAGCAGTATGTTGTTCATGATTAATTGTAGGTTTGTTCGTACAGATGGATTTATGTGTTAATCATTAAAATGCATTCACATTTCAGCCTTCTAGATGCTAGGGTAGCCGGTAGTGATGAACCATTACGATGCTTGTGTGGTGTCTAATTATTGTGTGATCCTATTTTTAAATACTGTTGTGAAAATAATTGATCATAAGTATTGGAGAAATGCTGAATTTTTTTTTCTCAAATTGTAAGTGTTGCTAAAATATTGCTTTTATATTATGCAAGTCAAAACAGGGGCAAATATGCAAAAACTTTAATAAAACTGGAGCAAAACTGCGAAGGGTATTTCTGTCTTCTTGCATGCAATTTAACACCGTTAAGAGGACATAAGTTACATAACGAAACAGGGGCAATTGGCAAGTTCGGATTAAAAAAACAAGTCCATTTTTTGCAAAATCTTAACAACAGGTCTATTATCAGAATTGGCTCCGCAGCGCACCCATGCAATTGCCCCAAAAATTGAAAGTGGAACTGCATTGTGAAGAATATCTTAGTGATCACAAAAAAATAAAATATCAAAGTAACTCAGTAGTTTCTTTCTAATTATAAAATGGAATGTTTGATCAAAGTTGAACAACTTTGGTGCATATTCTTAGCACTATAACCACACTTGAGCATAATTCCAGTTTTCTCAAGGTAAAAGAATAAAAAAAAATCCACCCAGAACGGAACAGAAAATAATTGAAAGGTTTAACATAATGAAATACGAGGTAGAACCCAGAGACTACTTACTCATCAGCCTCCCACTGGAATATTTTTTTTTTTTTGAACCACCATTTTCAATCAACATGACGACAGAAAGATAGGGTATTAATGACTATGCAAGACAATAAAAAAAACTGCATATAGATTTTTTTTGGTGCCCTAAAAAGAGATGGAGCAAGAAAATTTGCATGAGTAGCTGCCGTATTAGAAGACAAAGGATTCTGAACTAATTAATGTAAAGCAAGTATTTCTGTAAAAATCTGGTTCCCAATGAATGATTGTGCAAGAAGCATAACAATTTGAAAATGGCAATATCTAAAGCACCTGTTTTGTTTTCATGCAT
This sequence comes from Zoysia japonica, assembly GCA_001602275.1. Taxonomy (NCBI): domain Eukaryota; kingdom Viridiplantae; phylum Streptophyta; class Magnoliopsida; order Poales; family Poaceae; genus Zoysia; species Zoysia japonica. Next base: position 3,914,836 of record BCLF01000010.1, read on the forward strand.
AATACTACTTGTTCCTGCATTTTTTAACTTATCATATCATAGATTGATAAGGAAAGCCCCATCTTATTTCAAGTTCAAAGTGTCCACTTCAAAACCCCAATGTCACCTTACTTAAAATTATTTTAGCAACACAGTAATAATTTCACAGAATAATCTGGATGATATCACAAAATTCTTGTTGTAGACAAATTTAATGACATAGACATGCGCATGTCAAACTTAAGAGTACAAACAGGGAAACTTGCACCATTATCATGAGTTAAAATGATATAGAGGGGTGTATACAGTAAAGATGTTACCTTATGATGAGAAGCTACAGTAGCTCTACATAATGCTGTTGTACCAGGATAAACTGCCAAGACTTGTTGACCCAGACCAAAATCTGGAGCACGAGAAGGATACCGCCTCTTTGGAAATGGAATAATGTAATTCATATGCACCTTATACTTCCTGCAATGCGTAGAAAGGCACCATCAGTTTAGGAGTCAAACTAAACAGATATAGGATCAATGAGTGCATACGTTTCCTTACATTTCCTTAACTGCAAATTAATATTTATTTTCCTTGAACTTCATATGCAAAACAAATGTAAGGAAAATGTATAACATCAAATATTATTATAGGATCTACCCTATCACATGATAATGACCACAGTCAATTGAAAACTGACCGAGTCATATCTTGTTATGGGTCTTGGACCCATGAGTCGCAGCAACTGCATGGCCAGGCTGATGCGCAGCAGCAGCAGTTAGTGGCACCAACCAACTAGGATATAGTGTCATCAGATGTCTCTAGGTTCCAGTTCCGTATAAGAGATTTGCTTATTAGTTGAATTAGCTTGGCAGTTTGTTAGCTTCGGTTCAGAGTCTGTTAGCATCGTGTTGTATTGACGGCTATATAAAGACTGGCCAGATTGGTTACTGAAGACAAGCATTACAAAGGGGGCAACCCGATGCACATAAGTTCTGCTTCCGCAGGGTCCGAGGAAGGGTCCAACCGCGCTAAACATATTTACTGATGTAAGGGAGCACGAAATTTGTAATGGGAGCAGATTTGGTGCCCACAGGCTCGGGCGTCCTAGATATCTCAGCCATTGAATCAGGATCCACGGACAAATTTCTAATAGCATTTTCCTCTCTGTTAACAAGAATACAGTCGTTTCAGCGCTGCTGCTACATCTGACCTTCCAGCTTCATCCAGTTCAATTCGAAAAATAGTGAGAGTACTACAGAGTCTGCTTGATGCCCTGGAGCTCCCTGTCAATTGCTTGCAGCCAGCCATTATGGAAGAGTCCGGCCACTTTGGGTCTTTTGTACACAGCCTTTCCATGCATTTCTACACAAGGCCGCTTCCAAGACTCGAATCTGTCACCTCAGTCACAAACCGCTTTACTGCTGCCCCAGAGCTCCCCTTCACCAACATAATGATATTAAGAGAATAATAAAGTAGGTGACTTTGAAGAATAGTGAACTGTAGAAAATGAAATATATAGTTAGAAACTTAAACCTCTCGTACTTTTGGGTACTCTCTTCATCATCACCTGGCACCTTGTTTAATAACTCATACCTGCAAGTCCATAAAAATGACTAACGCTTCCTTATAGGATGATGTTATGCATAATGTAACTCTAGCAGACATCTACCGCCCGTAAGATTACTGCAGCACATGGTTAATGATCAATTTCTTTTGTCACGTATTGAATTTCTTCGACTATATCAAATCCTTATCTATAGTGAAGTTTATGTAATTTTAAAATGAGTAAACAAAAAAATGTCCGTTATACAGAACTTTAGTCTATGCACAAAGAACTCAATCATCTGCTATACAGGGGCAAGGAGTTCTAATTTGTTTGCCACAGGCACACATGGATTCAGTTTGCATGTGACATGAATCTCATGAAACTTTTGCGGATAATATCTCCACCTGGGCTATCCTGCGAAACAGACACTAATGGAAAACTCAAATGCAGGCCTCACTCCTGACACACCCACCCACACCCACACAGAAGAAACACATTTTCAGATGCAAGCAAATAGCAGATCGGTGATTACAAGATTTGTAGCAATTTTTAGCATCCTCCATGCTCCGTGCCGGCTAGGTTATCTGGTAGCCCTTTTTGGTTCATGGGTTCATGTTTGATGGGCTATTTTTAGCAATACCATAGTCATAAATATTTGGGTTATTTAAAACTTTCTATGCATATTAGTACCTTGTCTACCCGGAAACACCTGAATATGGTTCATGTCATCACAACTCCAACGTTTTTAAAGTAATAATCAGTTCAGGCACTAATTTGCTATTAATGCCAACTCCATTTAATATGCACTTCTCTCCAGACTGAACATTCATATCAGCAAAACATGGGCTGCTATAAACAGGCGCGTAGCAGATGGAAGAGAATAAATAGATACATACTCTTTTGTTTCTTTATCAAAATGTGTGACCTTCACTGAAATCCATTCGTCTTTTTCATCATCTGACTTTACCCTAGCAGCAACCTGAAATGAAAGCATGAATGGAAATTTATCAAACTAAGCAAACATAGGTATGGCATGCATACAAACAATCAGAGTAAAAGAGCTAAATTGTTACAGACTGCCAAAACTAAGTTGTCTAACTAGGAGAATCATCCTAGCAGTACACTGTCTTTCATAAATATTTCTACCAAAGGACTAAAACTTACTCATATCTAATTGCCAATTCAAACACTTATAAATAATGATCCTTTTTTCTAGAAGTGCAGTAATGACTCCTTAGTTTGACACCATAAATGCAGGGTACACGATTGCATATCAGCAAAAAAAATTGTACTGTCCTTTGCAAATATTAATACCGTAACTGTTGAGGACTAAAACTTACCGGTATCTAAAATGCATTGCTGCCAATTCTAACAGTTATAAATAGTTGTCCTTTTTTTTCCTAGAAGTTCATTAATGATTCCTTAGCTTGACGTCATATATGCAGGGTACACGATCGCATATCAGCAACAGATTATCAGAATGTGTTCTACTGTAGTGCTTTATTAGAGTGGATCTTTTTTTTTTTTCTTGAACATGCAGGAGAGATGTGTATTGTAACATCCTGGAATTTTCAAATTAATCGAAGTGCCAAATTATCCCGAAATTCATTCCATTCAATTTCGAAATTCTCTTTCGATTTTCCGCGCCAGAATAATTTTGGTCCGCGGGCTTTTGTTGGGTTGAGAATATTCTCACAGCCTTAATTAATCCCGAAAGTCTTTAATTAATTTTCAAACCTCTCCCATTTAACTCCTTTATAAATATCCCCTCCATTTTATCCCATCCCACCAACCCCTCTTCCCCTCATTTTTCATTCATCCTCCCCAAGTCTCCAAAACCGCGTCACCTCGATCCGATCCTCGCTCCTTCACGTCGTCACCGCTGGAGCCACGTACCTGCCCCGACGTCGTCCACGGCGTCACCCACGTCGCCGATCCGCTCCAGTTTCCTCGATCGCCGCTGTTTCGTCGTCTGATCCGTCTCCGCGTCACCGCTTGGTTCCGCGTCGTCCGTCTGCGCGTCACCGTCAACCGCTTCGAGTCGCGAATAGTTTCGCGCCCGCGCTCGCCGTTCCGATCTCCGTCCCGATTCGACGCGCGCACCCGCCCGCCGACTAGAATCGCACGCGTCGCCGCGCCGATCCCGACTCCAGTATGCGTCGCCGCGCTGATCCCGACTCCAGTACGCGTCAACCGCCCGTCCAACGCCGATTCCACTGCTTTCTTCTGTGGTGAGGAAATCCCTTAATTCCTTTTTCCTCTCCAATAGATTGATGAGTTGGTTACTAATGCGGGTAGTTAGTTGGTTGCTAATCGATTTGCGGTTAATCCATTTGCGGTTAGTCTAGTTCCTCGTAGTCTAAATCTTCAAGGATTTTTGAAAAACTCCATTTGGTCTCCAAATATTCCCAAAATTGTTCCGTTAAATTTGACTCGTCAAGAATGTCGTGTAGAATTTTGTGGGGAATGTTTTGAGCACGTTTAGCCTAGTAATTTAAGCTTCAATTTAATTAATCGAATTTAATTATCGTGTACCTAGTGTCTGATCCCTTCGTGTCGTTGTCCAGTTGGTGCAGTCGAGGAGAAATACCGCGACCCCGCTCAGTTCGACGACCCGGATCCCGACTGCGATCCCAAGCTGCCAGGCAAGCCGCGTTCCTTGATCATTTTTGTACCCAGTATTTAAACTGTATGATTTATTTGCAACCTTAATTTGCATGGCAACTGTTTTAAAATATGCTAGCAACATTCCTAAGCCGTGCCTATTTATTGTTCCACAAATATGAACCCTAAGATCGCTTTAGAATAATTATTTTACTTTTATGCTCAGCCATGCTTAGTTGCATTTATTTTTATCTCACACCTATCACTATAAAAATATAATTTGTGTTAAATGATTTGGAACTGTGATTCAAATATGTGAGTTTTGCAAATATCTATACATAAATATTTAACGGGGGCAGAATAGAGTATGAGGAGTTGGGAGACTTTTAGAAAGTCTCTGTGGGCGTACCTGTGACAGGTACAACGGAAAGATTCAGGCTGGTATCTTTCCGTGAGACTTATTGGTTGTTGGCGTTGAGGTTAGAGAGAGTATCTGCCCCGGCAATTAAAGACCGAGTCATTCAAGCCTTGTACGCTCAGTTGACAACCATGCACACTACGTTACCCTGTATGGGCAGTGGCTTAAAGCTTGCCGAGACTGGTTATTTACCCATGGGTTGACGGTGACGTATTAGTGTGGTGTAGAGCTATGACTTCTCACATGAGATCGAGATACCCCACCTGATCAATGGTAGGTTCTTCACAGCTACAGGACCCGATTGCGTAAGTACTTTGGATCTCTATCCTGAAGAACAGATAACGTCAGTTAAAGCTTGTAGACGGATCTTATGTGTTCCTCGGGAGTATGACGGTAGTTTCCGATGTCACTTCTCGTGGGTTCAGGTGCATAAACTCTACAGAGTTACAGTCAATGCGCATTGTCACGTCCTTTTTAGAAGGACACCCTCTAAGTTGTGCTTCTCGTTGAGTAGTTTTGTTTATTTTTCTCCTCTTCTTTTTCAAAATGTTTTTGACTCCGGCCTTTAAGCTGTGGCCGGGTGTGGATATTACACCGGCATTTAAAATGAACCCCTGTCTGGTATAACGGAGATCCCTGCGGGGCAAAATAATAAAATTTGACAGTTTTAAAATAAATCTTTCTTGCATCTTTAAATAAAATAAAATGTTTTAACTTTCATTTAGCACTTGAGCCAGCCTTTACCCTTGAAACCATTTGCATGCATACATTGTTAATAGGTAGTACGCGGTTTGCTGAGTATTCATACTCACAGCTTTCTAATTTGTTGTTTTCAGATGATACTCACAGCTTCGACTTCGATGGACCGTGAAGTTAGCTCGTACGCTCAAGCTTGCCTATGTGAAGGAGGTTCGCTACCGCTGCCATGATGATACTTCCGTTGCTGCATTCTATGAATTTCTCGATAGTGATTTTTCTGCTTTGAGATGTTCTCGGCCTATGTGCCAATAGACTCCTTTGGAGGATTTCATTCTAATAAATTTGTTTTGACTTGCTATTTTCTATTCTCGTTTCTTGTCTAATGCTTCTGTTATGGTTTTTTGATTAATCGTTTGTGATATCGTGCTTGCCAACCTCCTGGGATTGGCAAGGTCACGGAAGATCAGGACTTATCGAAAGGTAAGAAAAACCTGGTCGTTACATGTATCATTGGATTACTAGAAGGTAAAAGAAGTATTCCCTCCGGTTTTAAATTATTGACACCGTTGACTTCTAACATCAACTTTAATTATGTGTTATTCAAAAAATTTATTCCAATGTGTAAAATTGTTGGTTGTGATTTAAATTCTACTAATAATAAATCAGATAATAACAAAATTTTATACATTTGTACAAATTTTTTGAATAAGACGAATGATCAAAGTTGATGTTAGAAGTCAAACGGTATCAATATTTTAAAACCAAAGGGAGTACAACAAACACACATGCACACAAACCACACACAAGCCCAAGCTACACCTCGTCTGCTTAATAAATAAAGAACAACCCAACCGGAACACCCTCATCCCGACCGTTCCGGTCAGCAAGGAAAGACCCTCAGCCCCAGCCAAATTCCACAGATAGATCTCATTACCGGCCATGAGCAAGGTTGTGCCAAGACTCGGAGAGGCCCCATTGACGACAACATAAGGGACCTGATAATCATGCAGTTTGATAACTCTAGGATTGCCACAACTCATTTGAAGTGGCAATTGGATCCAGCAAAGCCTAGTGATAAATGGACCACTTCTTGAAAGGATAAGATAATGTAAGCCCAAAGCAAAAAATGGAGAAAATATGTTTTGAGCAGAGCTTTGTTTTCAAGGCGTCGCCTAGGCGTCCGGGCGAGCCGTGAGCTCGGGTGTCCTGCTCGCCTTGCTAATCGCGGGTATGGCATCCGTCTCATGCAGAATGGCGTCGCCTTGGCGCGGTTTGGCGTCATCTGGACGCCCAGGGCAGTGAATTGGACACCAAGCTCAAGCACGCGCAGGAATCGAGCGAAAATCATGCACGCTCGTAGCCTGCTTGCAGCACGCGAGAGAGAAGGGATGTGGAGAAAGCTGCAGCGCTAAGGAGCCGAGGAGAGGCTGCGCCATGGGCGGCGGCGAGATCCAGAGGGCTGCAACCGCTGGAGTGCCGGACATCCTAGTCCTCCTCCCACGCCGACGACCCTGCTACTAGCACGGAGAGAGAGAGAGAGAGAGCATCCCAAGCAGGCCAGGCACGAAGAGAGAGATGTGTGGTTGGGTGGTGGCGGCTGGTGGAGGGAGTGTTGGGTGGGTGAAGGGTGAGGTATTTATATCTAGGGTAAAAAGAGAGGAGAATGGGCCAGTTTCTGGCCCAACTTCATTCTCTATTGATTTTTTCTTTCTTTTCTATTATTTATAGCTTTAAAATTATATCAGGAAGGAGAGGAAGTGCTCTACTACTAGAGAATTGGCTACAAAGTACCTAAGTTTTTACATATTTTTGGTGCAATTCCGCCTTAGAATGTGTTTTCAAAAACATAGGAGCAGAGCCTAGACGGTAAATTGTTTCTTGTATTTTCAAAAACCCTAGGTTTATTCTTTTGACTATGAGTTCATGCGTTCGAGTCCTAGAAATAGCCTCTCATAAAAATATAGGGAAAGACTACGCACAAAAGACCCTAAGTGGTCAGACCCTTCCCCAGGCCCAAAACAACATTGCAAAAATAACGGATCATCTAAAAATTTGTGAAATCAAAGTTTGAAACATTAAAGAAAAAATGAGAAACTCAATAATTATAAAAAGTTCCATTCGAAAGAGAATCAAAACGACGACTTAATTAAAAAAAACAACTAAGCATCTACAAGTGAGCAGGTTAAAAGAATTAAATGATAGCAACATTAAGCCAATGATAAATCCCACATAATACCATCCCAAGGTAAGAAAATGTCCAGACCATTCTAAGAATATCCAGATTTAAACACTTAATGGCATGTTTACCATTCTAGAAACTATGACGGAGAGCTGCAAAATTGGAACCTTCAACAAAGTGCAGATAATCCTAAAGTACTAATTCAGATACAAGAAGGTTCCTATCATTTCTTACAAGGCAGAAGCGTCTCCATTGAGGTAGCATGCACCCACGAATACAATAATACCAAGACTAACTGATATTTCTAAATACAGCTGAAGTTGAAACCTGTGCTCCTTTCAGGATTGCAGCCTGGTCAAGTTGGTTACTCGTAGACGCAGCAGAAAATTGTGGCATATCTGTATCAGATTTGATTCTCTTCCTTTCCTGTTCACCAACTTCTGCAGTGTAGAAAGCATCTATAATACCAAGTGTTTTGTATTAAAAGGCCATAAACCGAACTTGCATCATCTTTGTTTACCTATCTTTTTTCTTTGTGCAGTTGAAGGTCTAGATTGGAAGAAATTATCTAACATTTCATTGAAATCATTCAAGGCACTGCAAGAAGCCAGCATTGTGAAATCATTCCACTGGCATTTCACATTTTTCAAATAACTAAGATTTACATGCAGTACAAAACTGAAAGTCCAGCTTGAACGGATATATGGCTTTTTGGAATATTCAACGTAAATACTATTAAGTGGTTGTATATGATTAGTTACCGCAGTCAAATCCAAGAATTGACTAAAAATAAGATATATGGAACACAATTAACATGGTGCTGCATGTGATGCCTATAGTTCTAATACACTTAGCAAAATCATGTCAAAAATCATCCCCAATTAATCATATTTCACACACAAACCCCCTGAACAGTAATTCTTTTCCAAAAAGGAACAAATAGAAAGGAAGAAAAAATAGAAGTACTTCTATAAAGTTACCTGATTTCATTCTCAGCTTGCTCCTTCGCATGTGAATACAAACTACGAAGCTTCGTCAAAATTCTTTGAACTGATCTATCAGACATCTCTGGAGCTAAAAAACAGAGGAAAGTTGAATAAATAGTAATTCCATCGTTTAAATGGTATAACAAAATGTAAAATCATACCAACCACAGCAAGCTACGTCAACAAACAACCGTTACCACCATGCACAAACCCACGGTTCCCACCAACAAACAATTCAGCAGCTAATCCGCGTCAGCTTCCATAGATGCACACACTAAAGAACAATAAGCTAATTCAATCTGTACTAAACCATATTTCTTGTCTGCTGGTGGAAGACCCTTGAAGGCTTTCAAAGCCAAGCTCCATCACGCATGCACAATAAGCATCATCGATTCATCGGAGGTATTCGTACACGCACACAAGCTAATCACTGGCATGTTCGCACACAAAAAGAACGATCGGCTGTAGAACAAAGGCTGGAAACAAGCAAGAAGTGGAGGGATTGATGTACAGCAGGGGGCTGCGCAGGGTGGGAGCAAAAAGAGAAGAAGAATCTCGATGCAGCAGGGGAGGCAGAGCTCTGCGCGCCTGACGAACAGAGAGTCGGAACTCCAATCGCTGACTGGGACAGCAAGTGGCAATGGCGGTGGAGGAGCCCTGTGGCGAGCAGGACGTGCGGAGATTTACATGCAGTGAACAGTTTTGGGCACTGATGACAATTATCTCGGTATAGGTATCCCTAACCGCAGAGTCAAACGTGGGTACCGAAAAAGGTAGATATGTGGATAGCTAAAATTAAGAATCTGATTTAGGTATCTGTTGGAGTGCTATTTTGTAACTCTAATACCTAAATTACTATTTGTGCTTAGTTTAGGTATCTGTTGGAGATGCTCTAACACAACGCCCGGTACACATTTCAGTAGACGTGAAGGATACAAAGCGAAACGAAATCTGAAAATAAATCTAGCAGAATCATCCGCCCGTATTCCAATCTAAGTAGCTTACGAATCGAGCGACCAATGCGAGAACCTAAGCAGTGAGGCGCAGTAGAGGTGGACGAATCGGGGTCAGCAGACAGACGGATAAAGCGGCTTACAGTCGCGGATCTTCTTGTGAATCTTGTTGATCTCCGCATCCACCTCCTCCTGCTTCTTCTTCAGAGCGTCCATCTTCTTCGCCTTCTCCAGCAGTACCCCGAAGTCCACCCCGCCGCCCCCCGCACCGGCGCCCGCCGCCGACGACGTACCCGCCTGCGTCCCGCTTTCCATTCCCGTGGAGGATCCCGCTCGGGAGGAGAGGGCATCGAGTGGGTGTGGGTCGCAGGCTCGCAGCTCGGGGGATTTTGAATTCGGTTCCATTCCGGTGGAGGATCCCGCTCGGAAGGAGGGGGGATCGAGTGGGTGTGGGCGCAGGCTCGCAGCTCGGGGGGTTTAGAATTCGGATGCGTGTCGCAGAAGGTAGAGGTAGAGGCGTAGAGGACGAGAGAATCGATTTTCAACGGCCCAAAAAATTGGTCGCTTAACTGATATTAACCGATAAAACTGGTTAGCTAGCCAGTTTCACTGCAGTGTTAAGATTCGACTTTTCACCAAAAATGGATCATATACTTGAACTCGATTTGATAGATTTCACAAACTGTAAAAACTGGTTGGTTGTAAAAACTGGTTGGTTTTGAATAGTTTCTAAAACCTTGATTGGGATATTTGCAACTTTTCTATTCATGCCACTCAATCTGTGAGTTTTTTATTAAAAACTGCTAGATATATTTTTTTCTTTTAAAATATATATTTTTTAAACATTTTTACAGTTATATTGTGTTGTTATATTATATAGCAGTAGTGTTATTCTACACTTAGGGTCCAAAACACATTGAACAAATTACTTATTTCCCTTTGTTTTGAGAAGATATCACTTATTTGTTCCTAAAAGTTTCGACTTATCTTATATACCGTTATTTATGTTGTTTTTTCAAATTACTAATTATTAAGAGCTATGATATTATGAATAATATAATAATAGAAGAATATAAGTACGTAACAATACTAATTTTACATATTATTATATTATTTTGAATGATATTATGAATGTGTTAAGTTATTTTCTATAATGTGTAAAATTAGTGTTGTTGCGTACTTATGTTCTTATATTATTATATTATTCATATTATCTTGACTTTTGATTAATTATTAATTTGAAAAGAAACATAAATGACTTTTTTCTTCATTTATTTAATTTAGAGGTAAATAAAGGATAGCTTGTTGAGAGTAAAATTGTCTACAAACTCAAAAAATGTGAAAAAATGGATAAAAAGGATAGATTTTTAGAATTCAGATATATATAAGAAGTAGAAACATTTACGGACAAATAAAGAATAGCTTCTCAATACATGGGAAAATAAGTAATTTGCTCAAACACATTACTAAAGTACAATAAATTCTTTTAGCAGCAAGCAAGCCTCTTATCTGTGGATTTGTAAAAGACAACTTTGAGGTCCTGTTTGTAATGGAGAAAAGTTTTTAATTCCTGCATTTTTTTCAATGAAATTAAACTGATTCATGTGAAATTCCTACAAAATTCGTGAGTTCCAAACAGGACCGAAAAAATCAACAAAAGGAAGTAGAAACAAGTGTCTTAATTTACTGCAGAATCAATATCATTAGCAGCCTCATGGTAGAAATTTTCAAGGACTGGTCTATTGCTATTTTTGTTAGTACATTATTTCCACGACCATAATCTTACCAATGATTAATTCCAGCTTACTTAAACAATAATTATGCTAATCTAAACCCTTAAAAGTTCGAAGAAATAAGATATAAGGATACAATTCCATACCAGATGTGAGACAAATCATATAGACATACAAGAGCTCCTTTGATCTGCCCCAGTGCTCTTATTTTGATTTTGGAAGTTGCGACGCATACAAATGTAAGACCATGACAAGTGTCACAGACTAATAAGCTTGACCTTTAATATTTCAGTCAGGGGTGGAACTGTAGCGAATTCAAGGGGGTGCATTTGCCCCATGATTTCAGATTGCCCTACAAAAAGTCAATACTACATTCTTGGATACTTCCGGCAGGCATATGCCATTTCTTTTTATTGAGCTGTCTCAGTAATTGAAATTATAAACCCATGTCATAATTACATATACCATATTCCAATTTTTTAAATAAAACAATAGATACTAATTAATATAGCGAAGTACTACGCATCTCTTATTTCAGAAGAGTATATGAGTGATCCGATCATTCTTTTCTGATGAACTACTAAGAACATTAAGCCACATTAAATCTGGTGGGCAAATTAAATCCGCAGTTATCGGGGCTCTAGGTTACAAAAGTAATGGTAATATTACTTACAGGTACATTTCTGTACATGAAAGGATGCTTGTCTCTTTCTTTGAATTTCAAAATGATTAAAGAAACAGTGAGCTTGTGTTAAGCAGAACAAAGTTGTTGGATCTGAGCAATCCAAAAGTAATACTATGGATTCTAGAAATGCTGCTTCTTATGAGTATGGGATGTCAGTTTAATCTTCTCCAATTGAAACACATATGAGCTAAGAAGTAATGGATAAAAGGATAAACGACATGGTTAGTGAGATTTAAAAACACATAAAAAGAAAACATCTGAAACCCAATCAACGATGCTGAAGGGGGAAGACGACGATAAGTTATCCTGTTGCACTTCAGATTCCATCGTGAAACGATCAGATAATGCAGTTAACCTATTACATGACCTGCTGCAAGTGAAGGGCATGAAGTCAACTTTACGAGCACCATTATTATTAGGGATACTTCAACAAACATATATCAAGGGACAAAGCATCGGTGTAACTAAACTAAATGTCCAGTCGCAAAAAAAAAAGTTAAACTAAATGTCAAGTTCTGGGAAATAATCATCCCTCATCGTAACAGCATGCTGCAGGTTAGCTACACGAAGAATTAATTAAGTAGATGTGTGAAGAGTGAAAAAGTGGCGAGTGATGTGAAAATGGGACCTGTACTGCACTCAAATCTTCATTGAAGATTTCTGGGTCCCGCAGCTGCACCTCCTAGCCCCAGGCAACGAATATGGCTGGTGGAGGCCAGCGTTTTAGAAACCATTCAAAACTAGCTATTTTTTATGGGTTTCGATAAAACTGATTTGATTCGATATATGACCGATTTTTTTTTAAAAATCGAACCTTACATTGTAGTAAAATTGGCTAGCCGATCGATTTTATCGGTTAGCCGGCTGTTTTTTTTGCCCCCATCGAAAACCAATCTGGGTCAGTTTCTAGAACCCTGACTGGAGGCTCGGCAAGGTCCTGGTGGCGATGCATGATGGACCTGATGGTCTTTTCCGGCGTCCATGCGGCGACGCCCTGCTGCTTCCTGCCTCAGCGGAACTGGTCGCCAAGAAGGGTGGCCCAGACGTAGCATTGGGCGCTATGACGCGTAACTGCTGATGGGATGGTGTCATCAAGAGGCACGTGGAGCGCGCGTCTGTGCCTGCAAAGTCGATGGAGAATCAGGATCAGAGGGGGCGGCGACAAGCTGACGACGGGGATGTGTGAGAGTTGGAGAGGAAGGGTTTGGAGTTATTGAGGATTCAGAACGAATATAGAGTACATCCGAGTGTTGATTCTGATATTACTGAGGTGGAACGATCTTAGCACGTCACGCTGATTAGATGGAAAAGATTAATGAGGTGTAGAATAGGGTGTTGAATAGTGTTTGTATACATTATAGTGTGTATGCCTTGACGAGAAGTAATGATCAATTGGTCAACATTTTTACAAAGCCGCTTGACGAGAAGAATTTTAACACGCTAAGAAGAGAGCTTAACATTCTCAATCTTTCGGATTTCACTTGAGCAATCTTCAAAGCTTAGCATTTTCTTGTAAATACTTGTTTGCTTGTGTATACTTTGTTTTTGGTGTTCTTCTTGTTTTGTAAAGCCATCATCTAACCTTTTCAAGATAGCAATGATCATGTAAAGTTTAGAAAAAATATTCATGGGGTGCCTAAGGCTAGGAGATAAGGACCATTGTGAGTAAGCTTGATGGAGGATTTCAATGTGATGAGGATAATTATTTTTCTAGTTCTTCTTCAACATGAGCATGCATCCTTTGTTCTTGTTTTTGTATTCATGTGCATGTCATGCATTGCATCTTATACCTTGACGTCAAAAACGATTTTAGGAGGAATTGCTCATAAACAATATAAGTTAATTACTTATATACTTTGTTCAAGGTAAATGTGAGCTTCATGCCATTAAATTACGATATTTCGAGCTCTAGGATTAAATCTACTTATGCGGTTCAAAGACTATGATTCATACATTCCCATGAGCATCTTTGACCTCTCTTTTTAAAGGAAGAGAAAACTTCTTAAATAATCTTTTTGTAGTAAAGAAACATGCCAAATGAAGCATCATCCGGGGGAGAAGGAGTTTGTGATCTAGAAAATGGTCAAGGCACGAAGAAAAGAAAAGATAAGAAACTAGAAAAAGGATCTCTTGAAAATGACGAAGATGAAAAGAAACCAAAGACAACATCTGGTAATATTGTTTTAATTCTCCTTGCAAACGTTTTGCTTTATTGTATCCTCCTCTTTTGGGTACTCTTTTTGTTGATAGATGATAAAAGGGGAGAGAAATGGTGTTCAAGTAAGAGCATGATGATCAAGGATTGAAAAATGTCTTGATGATTAAGAAAAAGTAAAAGATACAAGACAAGAAGAAGGAAGAAAAGAAATCAGGGAGAGAAATGTTGTAATCAAAAGATAACAAATGGAGTAATACTCGTCTTGTGGTTATTTTCTATTTTTAGATGACAATAGGGAGACAAAGAAATGAAGATGAATGGAGACTTATAAAAACAAGATCAATCAAAGAAGATAAAAAGAGTGAGCAATGCACATATCTAGGAGGAGATTTATGCTAAGGTATGAATCTTCGTGCTATTTTGGGCTTATTGATAAGAGATGGTAAGACAAATTGCGCTATTCTTTTCATTTATGTTGTCTCGTGCTTCATTTCAATCTATTTTGATATCATTTGCATCATGGTTGTGATCAATCATCAAAAAAGAGAGAGATTGTTAGCTTCATGGTCATTGAAGTTCCTCAAAAGGTATGAATAATTTGGTGATTGGAATGAAAACCATGAACTAACTCGTAGGATGTAGGTTTATCAAAACTATACTCTCTTCTACGAGTTGGTTGCTTCAAGGTTGCTCGGTGCTCCAGCGGTTTTTCCAGGGGTGAAGCTCGATCAAGGCTAAGGATGTTTTTAGAGTCTTTTATGGCTTAATTTTAAACTTTGAGTCAATAGGAAAGCCGGTACTATTAAGAGGGGTTGGGTCAATCGTCTCGGCTTTACAAGTTTTAGGGTTTATGGATGCTTTAGGCTTTCTGAGACACTTGAGTGATCGACAACTTGTAGATGTCAAGTGTTGCAGCGGGAAGTAAGAAAATCTCGAAGTTGTCCAAGTTTTAGAATTAGAAGGGTCATCGAACAGTCCGACAAGGTCACAGGATAGTCCGGTGATGGTTGAAGATAGAAGTTCAGAGAGGCAGTCTTCTGGAGTCGGACTAGAGGAGGTCACCGGACAATCCGTTGATGTCATCGGACAGTTCGGTGAGTGTAGAAGATCAGACTCCAAAAGAGGTTTTTTCTGGAGCCAAAGAGGTGAAGTCACTGGACATGCATTCTAGTGGGTTAGTAACTGGACAGACTAGTGTCCTTGAAGATGAAGTCCAGAAGAGCTGTCTCTGGTTATCCAAAAGAGAAGGTCACCGGACAATTCGGTAAAGGTCTGCACCAGACAGTCTAGTGCCATATGGAGTAGATTCTAGAGGTTGTTTTCTATCTGTCGAAGACCATGAGTCACCGGACAGTCCGGTGGTCCCAGTCGCCAAATAGTCTGGTGACTGCAGAAAGCAGTCAACTTTTTGGTAACGGCCCCCAACTACCATTTTGAGGCTTGGAGCCTATATAAATCGTTGAGGGAGCTGTTGTTGATGTCACCTACAGTCTTTAGAGTTTGGAGATCACTTGTGAATGCTAAAGGTCGCCAAGAAGAGCACAAAGAATCATTTTTTAGAATATTTTGAGTGCTTGTGAAGAGTAGCAAAGAGCATCTATATATTCCTAGAGCTTGAGAGTATAAGAGGAGTGTTTTAGACTTGTTACTCTTGATCTATGTTAGCCTAGATCGGTTAGGCGTCGTTGTTTGAGCTTCTGGGAAGATTGTGGAAGTTGACATGAAGTTTGTGAGTGGTTTCGGCCTCCCTCGCTTGAAAGAGACACCAAGATAGAGTGTCCGAGCTTTACAAGCTTGCTCTTGCAAGCGGGTATTGTTTGCTACAGCCGAGATCGCCGGTGACTTCACTCCGAGAGTGAAGCGTACCCTAGAGAACACCGTTCAGAAACGGCGGGAGGGATTGATACTCCGACGGGAGTGGTACAACGAGGATTAAGGGAAGGCACCATCCTTCTAAGACCTCAGAAAATATTGCTGAGCATTATTTTCTCTCTACTCTTTTACTTTTATTGCGAGTAGTGTGATAGGTTGCCTTGATATTTCTCTTGGTGGCTATCGTGCCGTTTGACTTGCTTGCTAGCTTGATAAGGTTCTTTCATTTAATTATCTTTGCTATCTTGTTGTGCCTAGTTGTTTTCTAGCTTGTTTGTTTTCTTGCCTAGTTGTTCTCTTGCTAGGAGTTGCTTGTTTGTTAGCTTGAAATTAGGAAAAGTTAAAAAAAATTAATAGTGTTAGTGCCCGATTCAACCTCATTCTCGGTCACTTGATCTTTTTAACAGTTCGGTGAGCCAGATGTTCAAAGTCCAGAAGAGGTGTTTTCTGAGCCAGATGTAGAGAGTCATCGGATAGCCCGGTGTCTACAAAGATTTAGTCCAGAGAAGGTGTCTTTGAGAGTAAAAAAGAAAAAGTCACCGGACAGTCGGTTAAAGTATGCATTAGACAGTCCGATGTCATATGGAATGAATTCTAAAGACGTTGTTTCTTCTTTCTGAGAAAGAGTGACCGGACAGTTCAGTGACTGATTAAAGCAGATAGCTTTATGCCATCATGTTCTAGCAGTTGTTTTTAGGTTGGTAGTCTATATAGACCATGGAGAGGGACGTTGAGGAGTGTGTCTGGTCTGAATTATTGGAACAAACTTGTGAAAGAACACACCGCAAGATCGGAGATCTTATTTGCTAGTAGGAGAGTGACAAGGAGTATTCATACACTTCTAGAGCTTGTGAGGCTTTGAGAGGAGTGATTTTGTCTTGTTACTCTTGGTTGGCAGCTTAGACCGGCTAGAAGTTTGAAGATCGATCTTCCAATGAGATTGTGGAAGATGACATCAAGTTTGTACGCAGTTTCGGGTTCTCCGCTCGAAAAGGACACCAAAAAGGAGCATTGAGTTTTTTAGGCTTGCTCTCTCAAATGGGTATTATTAGCTACAGCTAGGGACACATGTGACTTCACTCTAGGAGTGAAGCGTACCCTAGAGAGCACCATTTCAGAAACAGCATGAGGGACCAAATCTTCGGTGGGAGTGGTCTAACGAAGATTAGCAATGCATCAACCTTCCGATATCTCAGAAAAAATTACGGAGCACTCTCTTCACACTCTTTATATTTTGCATTTACTTACCATTGAGTAGTGTGATAGGTTATTCTTATAACTCCTCTTGATGACTATCTTGCTAGGGTTGCTTGCTTGTCTTTCTTTGATCACTAGCATAATAGGGGTTTTAGTCTACTAGAACTGTAATAGGTTGCGCTTGTCGGTGATCAAGTCTCTTAGCCCTAGCTCATAGCGAAGTTTATGAGTCAGACCACACCGATTCAAACCCCCTTCCTTGTATCTTTTATCTTTACTAGTCTCGATACCCGTACTAACGCTACGATCTAAGAAAAAATATTACTTAAGAAAACAATATATTAATATTATTAAAATTTGAAGTTTCTCATTTTTCACTATTAATATATTAATATTAACCCGAAACGAATTTGTTTTGTTTTTCAACAACTTTTTGATCTCATATATATGTTTTGGTTATTTGTATTTTGTTAATTAACAATAGTCCTTGTAGTCTCATAATCTGAGAGATGCGAAAGAGCTTTCAGAGTGTCTGTGTAGATATTTCATCATTATATTTGTAAAAAGGACATGTATAGTTATATTTTTTCGTGTGTACATTGTCTAACCTATCTCTGTCGGTGATATTTTATCAGGTGTATGTAAAAAAATTTGTGTTTTTTAAAGAGTAGAGAGAGTGGAGATTGATGAATGAAAGAGTTGTTTCTTTATAAAAAAAAGATGTCAATGTTAAGCATGAAGCCATAGCAAAATTAATTCAGAGTAATTCGCGTTGTCTTCTTCCTCGCCGTCGACGTGCTTGAGTGAGATGAAGGCAGGCGCGTCCTACCTCGCACATGCAAATCTAGGACTTGAAGGCCAAGCGGACGTAGCCGGTCACGCTGAAGTCCAGCCTCCTCCACGTCGGTCCTGTTAAATTAATTTGTTTTGTTTTTAACAATTTTTTTAATTTTATATGTTTATTTTAGTTAGTTGTGTTTTATTAACTAACAATTGTTCGTGTGGACTTAAAATCTGAAAGATTCAGAAGAGCTCGTTCATTAGATTTGTAAAAAATATCTGTAGATCTATTGAACGTTTTACCGTATGTACTGTACTTTTTCAAGAGCAGAGAAACGGGTAAGGGCGGCTTCAGGATGCGGCGGTGAGCAGCTTCGGGTGCTGTGGCATGGCGGTGGTGTTTTTGTGTGGGCTGGCGGCATCATCGAATGGTGCTGCAGCAGCAGCAGTAATGGTAGGGCGAGGTCACGATTTCGGATAGAATGCGAGATATGCTTGAGGTTACGTGACCTTTTTAAGTTTATGTTGATAAAGCTTCAGTATCCTATGCCTTGTATCAAATCATGCCGCAGCTCGACGGCACATTGTGTCATCTGGCTCGACGTAGAGAGAATACGTTCCAAACACAGCACACAGCACGACAGGTCGCTGTTGAGCTGTGCCTGGCCCAAGCACAGTTTGTTTAATTAGTTTTAATTTTTTCTAATAAAATCCACCGCAATGCTTCAATTATGCTCCTACGCACCATCTCTTCCTCAAATCCCTTCTCCCGCTTCACCACCAATAACTCAAGTCTCAGTATAAACACAAGTACACACAACCACACACACAGTAGTTTGACAATACTACAACACAATATCTCTTTAAACAACAATAAAAAATATTAATAACATAAACAAAGTGAACATAGGGTAAAATTGTGGACACCCGCTAGTGACCTGCGAGTGAAATATAAAAATCCACCCCGCACTAATGATTGTGCAGGCCGGGTGCGAGTGAGAACCGCGTGTAAAAATTATCACCCGTGCCAGCACTTTCCTGGTTCGCCATCCCTGACTGTGCTGAAGGCACGTGAGCTTGATGTGGAATAAAAATTAGCCCGGCCCAAGTCCCAAGAGTAGGGAGTAGCTCTGGGCT
This sequence comes from Zoysia japonica, assembly GCA_001602275.1. Taxonomy (NCBI): domain Eukaryota; kingdom Viridiplantae; phylum Streptophyta; class Magnoliopsida; order Poales; family Poaceae; genus Zoysia; species Zoysia japonica. The sequence goes on from BCLF01000010.1 coordinate 3,933,756, forward strand.
AGTGAATAAAAACTGTTGGGTGGTGTTTAGAGAAGGGGAAATGGAAGTGAGATTGAGATTGGGAAAGAAAAAGAGAATCTGAACCATCCATTCGTTCATCTCATCGAGGAGGTGTTTGGCTGCACGTCCAGCTATCACAACAGCAACGTAATTAATTAGTGAAGGGATCAATGATTACACTTTTTTGTTTGTTTACCGGTGGCAACGAAATTGATTACCACCCAACTGTTTGGCTGGTGGCTTCGGAAGTGTAGTGCAGCAGTGGCAATAAAAAAAAAAAGGCTAGTCTGGTACGGCTTACAGAAATTAAAAATTTTGGATTTTACTGTGTACACACAGAAAGTTTATTGTAACAGTAATAAAATTTTCTGTAACAGCTCACATAAAACCCTAATTTAGTATCAATCTGGAACTGAGCCAAGCAAAAAGTTTATCATAACAACAATCTGATTGTGATGTTTCAGCCTTTTTCTGACAACAAAAACACAATCTAAAATGACAATATGGAATCGAGCCAAGTGAAATCAGCAACTGGCAGAAAAAACACGATAACAAAGACACCCACATTTCTTGTCTATTAAACAAAGCATAATCTTGAAGCTCAAAGAACAAGCTGTGTGCCATTGCTGTCAGTTGCACTATTACATTGACACTGGCAGAAATAAAGCCACCATCGTGAATCCACCCTGACATGGAGACGACGGATGGTTTCTATTACATAGAAGAACACACATTTGCAGCAGCGGTCCTCTTCCTTTTCTTCTGTCATTTGCCTGCAAGGATTTATGTATAGAATCGAAGCAAAGAATGAGAAAGAAACAAGCAACATCTGAGGAAGAAAAACGCATCTACAGTTTAGAATCTCCTGGTCAAGTGGCACAACACCAGGACAGCCACCAGCACCCCGGACAAATCGCCTCCTTCAGCTGAAGAACAACAGAGACACTAGGGTTAGATAGCAGGATAAGGAGGGGAGAGGGAGGGGAGAGGGAAAGGGGACACTCGTCAGTCCTCACCAAGGAGCAAATCGCGAGCGAGGAGAGGAGAGGAATACGGCTGCGTGACGCCGCAGCGTGCGGGTTCGGTGCGGGTTCGTGTGGAAGCGGAGCGGGACTGCAGGAGCGTAACCGGTAATGCTGGATGGTAGGAGGTAAATTGGCCCAACCAAACACTTCCCTGTAATATTTTTTTGATAGGCGCGCTCTGTTTTTTAATCGTGGGCATCATGCAGTTTGTCGATTTGACAGTAGGCTAATTTATTTTCCTTTATTTATCAACTTATAAGTCGATAGAAAAGTCAAAGAAAGCTTTGAAATGTACACCATCACATTTTTTAAACGTTTATGAAAACCAAATCATTTGAAATCATTATGTGCATTAATATACTTCTAACGGAGAACTAATATGATAAAATATTATTATTTCATCATTATTAATGATCAAAGTGATAAAAGTTTAAATTTGACTAAACTTATAAATATTTATATTTTGAAACGGAGAAAGTGTGGGTTAAAGAATGAAAAATACTAATAGTTGACATTCATTGTCCGTTAAATACACTGATATGGAGTTCGATAGTTTAGACCATTGTCTCGTTGCTACGACCACCATTTATCTTAGAACGGCCCTCTCTCGCTGATCATTTCGGCTTCGGCACCGGCCCCTCCTGCTTGCTCAAATTGTGCCTCAGAAAGCTTAAAGCATCTAGCACGAGCTCCCGCGGCCCCCTGAGCACACTGGCAGGTCTCGGCTCCGAGCTGCCCTGCTCCCGAGGTCCCGGCGTCCTGCCCGCCACCAAGCTCCAGACCACGGCGATGTGTCATCTGCTCACTAGCTCCCTCGTGTCTCAAGGTAATTCTTGAAAACAGTGGACTATTACTCCTATGCTAATTTGTTAACAAAAAAGAAAAAAAGATCTTTCACTACAGTGATACTAATGTCTGCTTGTGGCCAGGTTGCTTGTGGGGAACTGAAGTACTGTCTTTTTTTAGAAGTTATTAGAAGCTGTTCTGAAAACAGGAAAACACTTGAATGATGCACCTTCCGTGGTGTTGCTAGTGCATTCAAACTTGACACCACTTGTTGGAACAGTTTGTAGAAAATACAGACGATGACTTCTTCTAAATGAAGAAATAAAGATTGAGATCATAAGTAAAAAAAAACAATCCAATATTTGCATAGAATTGATGCTATGTGAGTGTATTCGGAAAAGAGATTGAACCTTTGTTAATGAAGATGATGAGATTTATAATGATATTTAATTAAATTTGTGACATTGAATGCATTTATTCATATTCTAATATTATCATATTTAACAAACAAAGATCTATAGTCAAAATAGAAAACTCTTCCTCTCCACTATCAAAATGAGCTGCCACACATCTCAGGGGCATTCAGGTTAATTTACTTCTCAGGAGAGACAATCCAATAAAAATTATCAGGATTGCCACACATCCTGCTTATTCAAGCAGTAGATTCTCCAAACAACGGCTTATTAGAAAAGTGTGCTTCACAGATAAGCGAGTTTCAGAAAAGCGGAACCAAATAGAGCCAATATGGAATCGAGCCAAGTGAAATCAATAACTGGCAGCAAAAACACGACAACAACATCACAATCTGCATTACTTATCTACCAAACAAAGCATAATCTAGAATCTCAAAGAAGAAGCTGTGTGTCATTGCTGTCAGTTGCACTATTACATTGACACATGTAGAAATAAAATGTAACGATCGGGATTTCTTACCTTATAAGACACACTCTCCAAATAACTTTACCAATCCCAGAAGGTTGGCAAGCACGACATCACAAGCGATCAATAAAAAAAATCATAACAAAAACATTAAACAAGGATAAAGATATATAAAGTTCAGCAAGATTATGCAATACTTATTAAAGATCCATCCTCCAACAGCGTCCATCGGCACGCAGGCCGTAAATTATCTCAAAGTAAAACGTATCTACCAACAAAATAGTAGCAAAGCATTAGCGGAAGCATCAATAAGACACCAACAGCGATCCACCTCCTCCACAGGAGCACATGAGCTGCACTTCATGGGCCATCCGAGATGTAATCAAAGTCAAAGCTCCGGTTGTCCTCTGAAAACATCATCAAGAAAAGCTGTGAGTACGAATACTCAGCAAACTGCGCACTGCCTAATAGCAATTTATGCATGCGAGGGTAATTTCAAAGATAAAAGCTGGCTCAAGTGCTAAATGAAAGTTTAAATATTTTATTTTAAATATGCAAGAAATTTTATTTTAAAACACTCAAAGATCAGAGTCCAAAACATTTTGAAATAGAAGTAGTGGGGAGAAAACAAAACCACTGATCATGGAGCACAACTCAGGCGCAGTATGGGACGTGGCAATACACATTGACTGTAACTTTGTAGAGTGTATGCACCTGAACCCACGCGATGTGGTGCTGAGAACCACCATCGTAGTCCCGACGAGCTCACAAGACCTATCTTCAAACTTTAACTGGCATTACCCGTTGTACAGGATAGGTATCCCAATCACCAACGCAACTGGGTCCTAAAGCTATGAAGAGCCTACCACTGATCAGGTGGGGTATCTTGACTTTATGTGGAGGATTGCAAACCGACCACTCTAACACAGCATCACTAGTCTACAAGTAAACAACCAGTCTCCGCAAGCTTTAAGATCAAGCTAACTTCTCATACAGAGTCGCGTGATATGCATGATAAGCAACTGAGGGCTCAAAGGACTTGGTTCTTAATTGCCAGGCAGGTACCCTCTCCAACCAACACCACTAACCAACATGTCTCACAGAAAGATCCCAGCTTAGATCTTCCTGTTGTACCCGTCACAGGTACGCCCATAAGTACTTCCAAAAAGTTCCTCAGCATCTCATACTCTAGTCTATCCCTGCTAAATAATATGTATAGAGTTATTTGCAAAACTCACACATTTGAATCACACTTCAAAAGCATTTAACATAAATTTGCTTTTTATAGTGATAAGTGTGAAGTATGGTAAGAAAATGCAACTAAGCAGGCTTAAGCATAAAGTAAAGTAATAATACTAAAGCATTCCTATGGCTCTTAATTTGTGGAATGATTAAGGGCATGGCTTGAGAATGTTGCTAGCATATTCTAAAACAGTTGGGATGTGAATTATGATTTCAAACAAAACATGCAGTTTAAAAAATTTGGTACAAGATTAGTCAAGAAAACGCGGTTTGCCTGATTGATCTGGGTCGTAGTTAGGGATCTATTTCCTCAAACTGAGCGGGTTCGCGGTACTCCTGCTCAATATCTCCAACTGAGCATAGCATGACAAATAGCTGAGAAACTAGATAGAACAAACTAACGACTACTAGAATGGACTCTACTAACAACTACACATATCAGACGTGAACTGGCTCTAGGACACAGGACACAGTCACCTGTGCGTTTCTTGGGTGAAAAGCACAGATTGGACCAAACGCTTGTGATTCGGGGTCCGAACAAGGTAGTCGGCATGTGATCTGGGGCTAGGCCACGGTCACCGCGACGTGACCCTAAGCCAGATCACGGCCGGACCGCGCGCGCATGTCCTGAGGCCCGGACACGGCGCCTGCCGCGTGACCCGCAGCACAGTCACCAGCTGCTCGACCAGAGCATGAACTTGGGCTCAGACAGGAGCGACCCAGCGTGACCCTGGCCCAAAAGCGAGCCGAACGCTGCAGCACCCTATATCGGCCGATCCAACACGGAAACAAACAGAGGGACAAGGATGCTCACCGAAATTTGGGCCGAAGAGTTGGGAGCAAAGCTGTAGGAACTGAAACTGAACTTGAGGATGACTGATGAACTTGAAACAACGGTGACAAGGCCTCGACGACGCGGCAACTTCTCCAACAACGAACTGCAGCAGGCAAAACTAGATCTGAAGCTCTACCATGGGCCCACGGCAAACCGAAGCAAAACACGATATTAGTGACGGTGTTGAGTCTGCTGACGGAGCTCACCTAGATCGTTCAGGATGTAGCGCGAACGAACACGACGGTGAACTGGGCTAGCTGGCCCTGCTCATTCTTAGTTCCAACGGTGAAGAACGGCAAAACCCGCCACCACAGCGCCCAACATGCATGCGGCACGATGGGTTAGCACTGCTGCTCCCGCCCAGGAGGAAGGAGACGGGGTGGGGTAGCAGATCACCTGGCGCTCGCCTTGTCCACTGCCGTGCGCCATGTCGAGCAGCGCACCCCTTTAGCCGCGGCGACGATCTGGGATGGAGAGGCACACCAACTAATGGGGGTTGGTGGGAATGACAGGGAAGAGGGGGTTGTTAACGGGACAAGCTTGGGGCATAAGAAAGGAATTCTCAACTACTGATCTAAGAGCTCACAACCACTCTCCCGGCCTACGGCTCAGATTGGGCGTGATCTGGCGTCAGAACACGGGCATCCTATCATATCACTGCCGGCCCGAGTGCATGCCAAAACTGGATAGAGCTGCTCTAGCGTGTCCAAGGCCGAAAACTGGCAGGCCTGTGAGCTGATCTGTCCAACACCAATGGAAATTCGAATTGAAATGAATTTTGCTGAAAATTCTTTATTCAAATTTGGATTCAAACTTGGGTTGTTACATAAAACCACCATCGGGAATCTACCCTGACATCGAGACGACACATGGTTTTTGTTACATCTCTCCTATCCTACTTATTAATTTTGTAGAGGTCATCCATTCCATCCGTTTTTGCGTCACGCTCCCGTCGTCCCGCTGCCGATCTCCAACGTCCCACCGAGAAATGGGGATCTGCGAGTTCTTCCCGGCATCCCCAATAAACTTCGCTGCCGCTCACCCCGCAGCTCCCTCGCGCCGCTGCTTGTGACGTCCCTGGACGCCGGTGATCCACCACCGGGACGTGAACGATCGCAACCGCGCCGTCGCTGAGCGTGCGAGGCGAAGGCGGGAATGAACAGAGCAACGGTTGTGTCTGTATCGGTGGATTTTTGTATTTCTTTCGTAATCCCAACAGAGGGTCCCGGTACAAGCTTTATACCTAGAGTACAACTCACGCCAGCCGCGCAACAGCGCACACTTAACCAGCTATTACACAACTAAGCATCCACCTCATCACTTGCATTAGCTGGAACAGCTGTAGCTGTGACATTTCCCCCGCCTCAGATGTTGCTTGTCCCAAAGCAATGGCTTCAGGAAATCGCTTGCGAAGCACGTAAAAATCCTCCCAAGTCGCACTGGATTCAGGAACATTGGTCCACTTAACCAACAACTGGGGAACAGCTTAATTTCCCTTTTTCACCAAGCGATGATCCAGCACCCGTTCTGGAGTGACATCCATCTGATCCAGAGCAACCATGGCCGGCAACTCCGAGAAGACAGGAGTGTATGAAGGAGTAAAAGGTTTAAGCTGTGAAATATGGAAGACCGGATGCACCTGGGCCGTCACCGGCGACTCCAATCGATATGCAACAGCACCAACACGCTCCAGCACTTTGTAGGGGCGAAAGTACTTATAAGACAGCTTGGGGCAAGAGCGATTGACCACAGAATTTTGAACATATGGCTGAAGCTTGAGCAGAACCATTTCTCCCACACTGAACTCCCTCTCAGTTCTGTTCTTATCAGCTTTGTGCTTCATCCAGTTTGCAGCTGTGGTCAAATGAGTTTTGAGCAACTCTGCATAAGCAAATCGATCAGCCAATAAATCAGTCACCGACTGCTCAATGCCATCAAAAGGAAGTGGGACAGCAGCAAAGGGAGCATCATACCCATATAGAGCCTTGAATGGAGTGCAGTTCAGAGAACTATGGTGAGATGTGTTATACCATAACTCAGCCATTGGCAGCCATGCTTTCCATTTGGCAGGCACATCTTGAACAGCACAACATAGATACATTTCTAAGCATTGGTTGACTCTCTCACTTTGGCCATCTGTTTGTGGATGATAGGCCGTGCTCATATTCAGTTTGGTGTCCAAAGACTTGAGCAGATGACGCCAAAAGGCACTGGTAAACACTCGGTCACGATCAGAAACAATCGACTTAGGCAGTCCATGAAGCTTGACTACATTGTGAAGTATCACCTGTGCTACCACTGGAGCAGTAAATGGATGGCTCAAGGGGAAGACGTGTGCATATTTTGAAAACCGATCCACCACAATCAAGATAGTAGTAAACCCTTCAGATTTGGGGAGACCTTCAATGAAGTCCATCGTAATATCTTGCCACGCCCCTTGTCGTACCGAAAGCGGTTGCAATAATCCTGCGAATGTTGCCACATCCCGTTTTAGTCCCTTCCACCAGAACTCTTTCCTGAGTTGATAGGTGGCCTGATGCCCTGAATGTCCCCCTATCATGCTGTCATGCATTGCAGAGATCAACTTCGTACGCAATGCAGAATTGTCCCCAATCCATATTTGGATAATCCCTAGCTGTAATGAAAACCCATTGTCATTCGGACTCTTTACAGCAAGCTGAGCCAACAAGGACTGTGCGTCTCCATCAGTAACATATGAGTTAATAACTTCTTGGATCTAGGCCGGGGTCACCTCAGTGACGGTTGTTATAGCCATAAACTGACCCACCCGAGACAAAGCATCCGCTGCAACATTATCTTTGTCCTTCTTATATATGATCTTGAATTGCAAACCCATGAGTTTAGTCATCGCTTTACGCTGCCACTCCAAATGAAGCTGCTGGTCTGTAAGAAAACTTAGACTCTTATGATCCGTGCGAATGACAAACTCAGCCCGCTGCAAGTACTGTCTCCACTTCTCCACTGCCATAATGAGGGATAACAGCTTGTTCTTAGCACTTAAAGCCTTACTCAAATAAGCCACCGGATGATCCTGCTGCATAAGGACAGCTCTCAACCCTTCATCACAAGCGTCCGTTTCAATAATGAATGGCAGATCATGTTAGACTTAATCCCATCACATATGCATGTTTAGTTTCTAGTCAATGCATGTTCGTGTTAGTTGGCTTGAGATGCGCAGCGTTCGCATCGTGGCCGAGTCTGCATGCCACGGTGCCTGACTTGGCGGGCACGTTCTGTTGAGGACGTCGTGGCGAACTGGTCCAGCGCCATGCCGTGCAGTGCGCGTCGTGGCGCAGTAGCCGGACGTGGAAGCGTCCAGGCTTGTATCTTGCATCCTTAAATAACGAACAATAAAGCAGCACCAAACACTTCCAGTTCCTCGCGTGCGTTGAGTCTTCAAGCTCGTGCAATCACGCAGTGATCAGTGTCTATCGCCAACACGTGGTATCGGAGCCAGCTCGCCGCTCGATCATGTCCGGGAAGAAGCCAGTCGATGGCAGCGCCTCGGCTGGCAGCAAGACTCCTTCCGACGGCAGCGCCGGGAAGGAAGTCGCTGTCGAGCGGCCGGTCATCAGGGAGGCCAGCGCCTCAATCGTTTACCCAGTGCTAACTCGTGCCAATTACCATGACTCTGGTAATGCAGGTGAATCTCGAGGCGCAGGGTCTCTGGGACGCGATAAAAAACGGCACAAAGGATCGTCGTGAAGATCGCCTAGCGCTGTCAGCACTGATCCGTGCGTGTCCACTCGACATGCACTCTGCACTGGCCACCAAGGAAAGTGCACAGGCTGCATGGGAGGGCATCAAGAAGATGAGGATGGGCGTCAAGCGTGTGCAGGAGGCGAATGCACAGAAGCTGTTGAAGGAGTTCGAGTTGATCGCATTCAAGGATGACGAGTCAATCGACGACTTCGCCATGCAGATCAACGGCATCGCCACAAATCTGCGCAGCCTAGGCGAGACTATGGAAGAAGAGCAGGTGGTGAAGAAGTTCCTTCGTGTCGTGCCGCCGCAATACACCCAAATCGCGCTTGCGATCGAGACTCTGCTCGATCTAAAGTCGATGACGCTTGAAGAGCTTGTTGGGTGGCTGCGCGCGGCGGAAGATCGAACTGCGTCCCTTGAGAATGTCGTGGACAGGACCGGGCGGCTGCTCCTCACGGAGGAGTGGCAGGTGCGGTCGAGGCAGCGTCACCACGGCAACTCATCATCTGGTGCCAACAAGAACTCCGGAAAGGAGAAGCAAGCGTCTCACAGCAGCGGCGGTCGTGGCAGCGGAAACTCAGGCGAGTCAAAGCCGTTCAAGAAGCGGGGCAAGTGCAGAAATTGTGGCAAGCACGGCCACTGGGCTGCTGAGTGCCGCAAGCCGCGCAAGGACCAGAAGGAAGAAGAGGCGCACCTCTCCAAGGTGGACATTGACCAGCCGGCATTGCTGCTGGCGGCAGTCAGCGACACCGTGAACGATGTCGTGCGTGACACGACACATGCTGTGTTCCTGAATGAAGACCGTG
>BCLF01000010.1:3957493-3982046 GCA_001602275.1 Zoysia japonica
CCTCGGGGCAGGGACCGTCGCACGCGCCGTGCGCGGCGCGTGGAGCCGCGCGCTATGCCCTTTTTTTTTCTCTCTTCTTTTTTTTCAGATCTTTTGCTGCTGCTGTTTTTTTTTGCATGTTCTTTCGCGGTTCTTTCGTGGAGCCTTGGGGCTACCGCCTCAGTGTAGCCGACGGCTACGGTTTTTCTTTCGTATCTTTGCTCGCGGGTAGTGTTCCGGCGAGTTTTTTCCATATTCGTCGGGATCTACTCCTAGACCTGGCTCTGATGCCAATGTTGTTAACTTTTCTCTGGGTCTAGGAGTGTAGATCTGAGAGTTTCTGTGTCGGTAATAGATCTGTGGTTCGGAGGTGGTCAATACCTTCGGACCCGATCGCCGGAGTCGTGGAAGACGATCCGGCTATCTGCCCTTTATCGGTGCGGTCCTCTGCGCTTGGGCAGCGTCGGTCGGTGAAGAGGGCAGTGCCGTTGGAGTCACGGCGACATCGTCGATCTCCCGGTGACGGCGGTCGTCGTGACGGTGGTGCTTCCTGTTGGCACAGCGCCCCCTCACAGATCGGGTTTAGGGATGTCGGTGGGGTGCGGCGGTACGGACGAACTTAGGTCATGAGTTCCGGCCGACCCCCACCTCTATTTATTGTGACGCTGACGACAGAGACCCACCAGTCATAATGGGCTGGGCGCCCCCGATCAGAGCGCGATTAGGTCAAGGGCCCATTAAAACCGTTGGTCCAAAACGAGTGGAGATCAATCCCTAACATGTGAGACATGATACATATCTTTACTGTAATACAAGTTGTAATGCATGTATCGTAGTAGAATTGTGTCATGTAGTAGCTTGTATCAAATTGGACTGTATTACATTCAACTGCCCGGGGTGTAGCCCGTAGCGTAGCACGAGCATTCGAACTAAGTAGAAGAAGAACACACACTTGCAGCAGCAGTCTTCTTCCTCTTCCTTGTCGTTTCTTCTTTACCTGCAACGATTTATGTATAGAATCGAATCAAAGAAATGAGAAAGAAACAAAGCAACACCTGAGGAAGAAAAATGCACACCGAAATCTGAAAATAACATCAGAAAATCCAGTTACCTTCCCTGGTCGAACGACATCAATCCCTGGATGACCTCTACAGTTTAAAATCTCCTGGTCAAGCGGCGCAACACCAGGAAAGCCACCGGCACCAGGACAAATCGCCTCCTTCAGCTGAGGAACAAGAGAGATGCTAGGGTTAGATAGCAGGAAAGGAAGGTAGTGGGAGAGGAGAGGGAAAGGGAGACTCGTCAGTCATCAGCAAGGAGCAAATCGCGAGCGAGGAGGGGAGATCCGGCCGTGTGACACTGCCGCGTGCGGGTTCGTGCGGAAGCGGAACGGGACTGCAGGAGCGTAGCTAGAGACGGCAACGGGTTAAACCTCCTCAAACCCATAGCCGCAAAGAAAAAAAATCTCCGTAAGAGAACTCAATTAGTGTCACGGGTGAAGTTTTCAAACCAAACTTAAACTCAAACCCATGAGATGAAATCCACTTATCGGGTTCTCATACCCGCTAACAGAATGAGTGATAAGATGAAAATTAGAGAAAAATATCAAAAATAAGTGAATTATGTAAACCAAAAACTTAATATTGCTATTGAAAAAGGAAAAAACTTTATGCACAACCTAATATTCTTAAAATGCATAATTTTTCAACTAAAAATAGAGTTTCATTAAAAATAGTAATGAAAAAACTATTAAATTAACTAATTTTTTCGAGTATACAGTACCCACATATTAATGGGTATGAATCGAATAAGAACATATTTACACCCGCATACCTAACGGATATTTTTTTTTCATTAACAAATCCGTGAGAAGAAACATTCACTCAAACTCGGCCTCTAATAGAGTAATTACCCATCAGATTACGAGTTTTGGGGCCCATTGCCATCTCTAAGCGTAACCGGTAATGCTGGATGCTACGAGGTAACAGGCCAGGCCAGATCCAACGACTTCGTTAACACATTACAGTCCAGACGAAATAAACACATACGAACATTAATGGGTCCCAGCGTCATCTGATCACAGAGGAAATTTGCCCAACCAAATACCTCTTAAATCTCAACTATTAGTTTATTTTCCATTTCCAAATTGCCAAACATCACCTCAGAGTTACCCTTCCTTTTTCAGATGCAATTTTTTTCCTTAATGTTTCAAATACTTCTCGCATTTCTTGTTTTAGTGAAAGACAAACTTTATAACTTTTACCATTAATAATAAAGAAATAGTAATATTTTATTATATAAAAATTATATTTTTTGATTCATCATAAAATAAGTTTTCATAAAAATTATTTTTATATTAGAAATTATGTAATTTTCTAATTATTATTTAGTTCAATATGCTAAAAATTTGACTTTTACTAAATCTAGAAAGGGTTATATTTTTGAACCGGGTGAGTATTAGTTCTCAAGTATATTAATGCATACATAATGATTTCAAATGATTTGGTTTTCATAAACGTTTAAAATATAATGGTGTACATTTCAAAGCTTTCTTTTACTTTCTCTGTCGACTGTAAGTTGTTAAATAAAGGAAAATAAATTAGCACTGTCAAATCGATAAACTGATGCCCATGATTAAAAAATAGAGCACGCCTAGCAAAAATCTTTGTTGTCCATCAAACACTCAACTGGAATTCGATAGTTTACACCATTGTCTCGTTGCTTCGACCACCATTTATCTTAGGCTTCTTAGCACGGCCCTCTCTCACTGATCATTCGGCTTCGGCACCGGCACCGCGACCTCCTGCTTGCTCAAATCGTGTACTATGTGACATATTGGTGCGCGTGATAGCTTGCTCGCCCACAGCCGCCCGACCCGACGATCGCCTCTTCCACATCACTTCCTCTCTTACGGTCTTCCTTCTCGTTTGCATTGTCTCCCAGCGTTCCTATGTCAAGACGAGTGCATTGCACCTGGGACTGGGATGTTGGCGGTTCAGGCTGCAGGCGAAGCAGAGGGCGCGAGATGCAACCTCACGCAGGCAGCTTTCTGCCCGCCTTTGCGTTGCTTGTAGCTATACCCGCGCAGGCAGTGTCAGTGTATCACGCAGGAACGCGACTGCTGGTGGAGGTCTCCGTGCATAAGTATAGGTGGGCGCAAACTGTTCGAAGAATTGTGTGAATGGTTCTTAAAAAAGTACTCCTTCTATTTTTAAATTGACGTCGTCGCTGACTTTTAACTTTAACTATCACTATTCATTTTATTCAAAAAATTTATTCAAATGTGTAAGATTTGAAGTTGTGATTCAAATAGGTCTAATGATAAATCAAATTATAACAAAATATACAATTTTTATCCAAATATTTTGAAGAAGCGCCGAGGCGGGTTGTCTAGGTGCTGTTCAAATTCAGCGTTGAAGAAACGCCGACGTTCACTACCAGAAACCGAATGTTTACCGAGTGGTAGGTGGTTTGTCGAGTGCAATTCTTCGGGCACTCGGTAAACAACCTTTTATCGAGAGTTACGCGAAAAATACTCGGCAAAATAAAAACGCTCGACAAACAATCTTGCCGAGTGTTTTGTTTTTCACTCGGCAAACAAGGTATTTACTGAGTGTTTTTGGTTTTGCACTCAACAAACTTATGTTTGCCGAGTGTTTTTGGTTTCACACTCGACAAACAAGAAACATCCGATTTTTCAAAGCACATTTTGAAGCAGCAAATTAATTCAAATGAAAAAGTTTTCAACTACAAAGTTATATAACTGTTCAAGATCTACAACTTTTATTTTGGTCATTTCTTCATACGACAAAGCGATAGTAACGTTGTTTGTAAAATCTACATCTCTCATATAGTTTCATGAAACTAGAAAGGTATATAAAAATTTTGAACAATGTTATTACCACTATGTCGGATGAACAAATGACCAAAATAAAAGTTGTAGATCTTGAAAAGTTATACAACTTTATAGTTGAACACTTTTTAATTTGAATTAATTTCCTTCTTCAAAACATGCTTTAATTCTTGTTTGCCGAGTGTAAAACCAAAAACACTCGGCAAAAATTTGTTTGCCGAGTGAAAAAAAAAACACTCGGCAAAAACTTGTTTGAAATATGAATTTTTCAAACAACTTCGGATGGAGAAACAGCCAAAATAAAAGTTGTAGATCTCGAAAAATTATGAAACTTTGTAGTTGACAACTTTTTGATTTGAAATCATCTTGTCATCGAAAACTACGTTTGAATTTCTTAAATTTGAAATTCAAATTTTGTAAACGACCTTGAATGGAGAAACTAACAAAATGAAAGTTGTAGATCTCGAAAAGTTATGAAACTTTGTAGTTGACAACTTTTTGATTTGAATTCGTTTAGTGCCTCAAACAATCAATTTACACTCAGTTTAGTATAATATGTGTGGAACCAAAATAGAATCTAAACATAAGTGACAGTGTGGTGCGGTGGTTAGAGGGGGTGGGAGCGAGGGGGAGGTCGCGGGTTCGAATCCGACTGGCCGCGACTGGCTGCTTTGCAAAAAATACCGCGACCGGCCAGTGCAAAGGGTTTACCGAGTGCACGACAAAAAGCACTCGACAAACAGCTGTTCGCCGTCACAAACTAATCCGAGTGAGCTTTGCCGTTTTGCCGAGTGTTTTATGGGCTTTGCGGAGTGCCTCCGGCACTCGGCAAACATCCGGTTTTGGGTAGTGATTCCTATACACAGACGTGCGAGCGGTGTATTGGACTGGACCCCATTTTGGCTTCAACAGTGGTGAACAAGAAGATCCTTGTGGGGAATGATGACCTGATGGCCCAACATGTATCAGGTGGCTGGGAAAATGACTGTCCACCATGGCCTACCGTGTATTGAGAAAGGCTCCTGCAGGTTAAGATTTTGTTTTGTTGATTATTAGGCTTGCTATCTAGGAGTATAATGCAACTAACAGACAAGAGAAAAAAAGTGATACGCTACTGCAGATTTACTAGGAAATTTCATGCTCTGTTGTTGTATTTAGGCTTAACGCTAAAGTTACGATTCATTTGTTACTTTCATTTGCGACTAGATTTTATCGTCATATCTACAGAGAGTGGCATTCAATGTGTGTAATCAAATATGTGAGAATAGTATTCCAATGAAGGTACGTCCACTTAATTTGCAACGACAGCCGCGCGCATGCCTGAGACTCAGTTCATTGTGACAATAGTAGTTTTCATATTTGAAAAATAAAACCATTTTAGTTTCTTTTAACACACCATCTCGAAGTGAATGTTCTAGCATAAAACTGTTTCAGTTTCTTTTTGTTTCTAATTTCACATTATAGTAATCATCTCTCAAATTGAATGAAAACAACAGAGTTTTTTTTAACAAAGAGAACAATAAATTGCTTACTCCTATTTCAGTGTTTGAGCACACTCAAGGTTCTTGAAAAAAAGTATAGGCCTCTTATGTTTTGCAGAATTTTTTCTGGACTCCTATATTTTTTTTTGTGAGATTAAACCGATTTTTGTAAAATTTCTATAGAATTTATGCGAAAATCTTGCATTCCGAATGAGCCATAGGTTGGCCATATTTATATGTATACCTTCATATGGAATTACTTTGAGTGTATTGATTTATTAATTCTGGAATATATATTTCATGATCACATAAGAGATCAAAACTAGAAGTGATGTGCCTATCTAGAAAGGTACACATCTGCTTCGTTCATAAATTAGATGCTGACCGTATTTATGTGTATAACTCCAACCGGAACTACTTGGGTGTGTTAAATTTCGAATTTAAAATATATATTTGGTGATCACCTATATAAGATCAAAACAAGGAGTGATGTATCTATCTTGAAAGGTACACATCTACTTCATTCGTATAACACATGCTGGCCACATATGTGTATACCTCCAAATGGAACTACTACTAGAGTCTATCAATTTTTGAAATTTGGAACATGTAATTTAATGATCACCTGAGATCAAAACAAAGAAAAATGATGTGCCTGCTTGAAGATACATATATGCTTCGTTTTCGTATAATACATGCTGGCCGTATTTATGAGTATACCTCCAAATTTGAACTCTCCTTGAGTGAGTGGCATCAAATTATTTGGATTTGGAACTACTTGATCGCCTTAGATCAAAACAAAAATTCATGAAGGCATGTCACAACGCTACGAATGATTTTGAGTTCATTCCATGGCCACATCCGTGACGTGACTTTTACAGAGCTTCCGACGACGCAGGATACGCAGGAGGCCAGGGAAGCCTTCGGCGCCGATCGACGGGGACCGTAGGCCGCACACGTTCCACGGCGCTGTCTCCGTTCCATCCCATGGTCCGCATCAACCGCGGACTCCCGCGTAAAACGGCGAAAGCTCCGCAGCTCAGAGGAAAAAAAAAAAGAAGGAAAATCTCACCACAAAGTACAGCGCTCAGGGGCGGGACCCGGTGTAAGAGGCGAGCAGCGCGAGAAGATGTCGGCCGGCAGGCGAGGACGGAGGCACAGGGCCAAGCCAGCGTGGACTGCCCATCCCGCCTCTTGGTCCTGGAAGATAAGGCGCACCACTCGGCGACGACACGTGGTGGCCAGCCTGATCAGGATATGCCAGCCTGGACGCCGGCGAACGGCAGCCACTCCTCCCACATCCGAGGCGGCCGAGCTTAATCAGCGCCCGCGGGTCGGGGGTGGGTGATGGCTATATAAGCCGGCGGTGGGGGAGCGTACAGAGATAAGCTAGCAAAGCCGCATCGATCTGCCTCCGATCCTCTCTTCTCCTTCGGTAGCTAGCCAGGCAGAGAAAAAAACACCAGCGACACATGGCGCCCACCGTGATGGCGTCGTCCGCCACCTCCGTCGCGCCCTTCCAGGGCCTCAAGTCCACCGCCGCACTCCCCGTCAGCCGCCGCTCCAGCGGCGCCCGCTTCGGCAACGTCAGCAACGGTGGACGGATCAGGTGCATGCAGGTGAGCAATTGATCAACAGCGACATGTTCGTCCACTCTGCAGTTAGCATGGGATCGATCGGTCGAGTTAATTGAATGCGAGATGATGACCCGTGTGCACCACGTATGCTCGTTCATCAGGTGTGGCCGGCGTATGACAACAAGAAGTTCGAGACCCTGTCGTACCTGCCGCCGCTCAGCACCGAGGACCTCCTCAAGCAGATCGAGTACCTAATCCGCTCCAACTGGATCCCGTGCCTCGAGTTCAGCAAGGTCGGCTTCGTCTTCCGGGAGAACGCCAGCTCCCCCGGGTACTACGACGGCCGCTACTGGACCATGTGGAAGCTGCCCATGTTCGGCTGCACCGACGCCACTCAGGTGCTCAAGGAGATGGAGGAGTGCAAGGCGGCCTACCCCGACTGCTTCATCCGCGTCATCGGCTTCGACAACTCCAGGCAGGTGCAGTGCATCAGCTTCATCGCCTACAAGCCAGAGGGCGCAAACTAAGCGCAGCCTAGGCTCGTTCATGCACGAGCAAACATGAAGTGGCCTTGATTCCAGTTTCTTCCTTTTTATTTTTTGGTTTCTTTTGCTGTATCCATGGCCTGCTTATGTAAGCGATCGCTCCCTCGGACCCAAGAGTCATCTGCAACTATTGTTGGGTGAGGAAAATGTGAATGCAAACTCCGGCTATACTGAAATATGTATGGATACTAGAGCATATACCCAAATCCGTCGACAATACTAGATCGTGTGAAGTACTGGTGTTTTTGTCTTGACCATGCTTTTCTAATAATAAAGTTTCATGCTTTCCTATGTGCTTCTGTTCTACTATTAAGGATTAATTTGATATATACTATTACAATTTTGTGAAATTTAAAATATGTCATTCGGGTCCACGTGTCATTCATTTGCAGGGTCTCATCTGTGATTGACACATAAATAACATATTTCAAAGTTTGCAAAATTATAATAGTATGTATCAAATTGACCCTATTATTAATCACATTACAAGGCAAACAATGTATGTATTTTTTTTATTACGCTGAACGATGCCACGGAAGACATAATTTCGTTGAGACATTTTTGAGTTCTTTGTAACGAAGTGTGAAGTCAGTTGATTTCACCTACTCTTACAGAAGCATGGTTTTCGGCTTGACCAAAAATCAGTTGGCTAGCCGATTTTGCTACAGTACTATATTCAATTTTTTACCAAAAACCATTCACCTACCTAAAATCAAATCAAACCGATTTCACTAAAAACTATAAAAACTGACCAATTTTGACCGATTTCTAAAACCATAGAGAGCAGAAAAGCTAAGGACAATCACTCTGTACTAGCCCTCTGGCATCGGCTGTTCTGCCTTTTACCGCTCAGCAGATGGGTTCCATCTATTTATATTGCGTGAGTGGGCCCCAACATACTCTCTCCATTTTTTAATTGACGTCGTCCCGTTGAATTCTATATTCAACTTTGATCATTCATTTTATTTAAAAAATTTGAATAAACTTTATATAATTTTTATAATTTAATTTATCATTATAATTATTTGTATCACAACTTAAAATTTTATATATTTGAACAAATTTTTTGAATAAGACGAATGGTCAAAATTGAATGTAGAAATCAACAATGACATCAATTAACGAACGGATTGAGTATGCATTTAACTGGTTGCACCTCTAATCAAGAGTGTCATCCTTAAATTTTACTGGAAACTACTCTCTCTAGTTTTAAAATATTAATACCGTTGACTTTTAACATTATCTTTGACTATTAAAAAATTAATGATCAATTATATCTTCTTAAAAAATAGTGTTAATTTTTTTTTAAAATAAGATGAATCGTAAAAAGATAACGCTGAAGTTTGATATTTTTTTTTGCTTGTGCAATTTGCATGCTTAGCTATCACATTCCAACAGTAGCACACTACCAGAAACGCATAGAATATCCCACAGCTGGCCACCAGCACCTCGCCGCTATTAACTAACATATAAAAACTCGTTGGTATGATAGTAGTGAGATACTTTTTTTTTAATCTTTTGAGGATATTTAGGCGGCCTTCACCAGTTGTTAGGGGTGTAAATAGGTGCACCTAATATTATCATCGAACATCTTTAGTAGAGACCATACAGTTACCTTTCAAACCTCTTTAGTTAAAAAAACAAACTTTTTTAGTTAAAAGATGGACTAAAATTTCAAAATCTACCCCATTTTTGAAAAAAAATAGTTTATTTTTTGAACTACAGAGGTTCAGAGGTTAACTTTAGATGCACTTATTTACACCCTTAATTTCAAAATTAAATTGTTTTTTCAAAGTGCAGTGGATTTTAAAAACTTAGTT
This sequence comes from Zoysia japonica, assembly GCA_001602275.1. Taxonomy (NCBI): domain Eukaryota; kingdom Viridiplantae; phylum Streptophyta; class Magnoliopsida; order Poales; family Poaceae; genus Zoysia; species Zoysia japonica. The sequence goes on from BCLF01000010.1 coordinate 3,966,749, forward strand.
CATTTTTTTAAAACTAAATAGGTTTGAAGGATAACTGCATGATCATGACCCTGTTTTAAAAACTTAGTTTATTTGACACCTTTAAAGTTGTTGCTTTCCTAGACTGAATCCAGTTTGCATGCACGAATCTCTTTCCCTTTTGATCTTTTCCATTGTTCCTAAGCAAAATATGAGTTCTGCATTGTTCCTAAGCAAAATAAGAGTGCATATGCTTCTACAGTCTAAATAAAATGAACATGAAGCGAACGAAGTTATCTAATATTTTACTTGACATAAACTAGCGCAACTAAGAGACCCAAAAATTTATTGTTCTTGCTGTATTGGTGTGGATGTATCGATGGTGTTGATGTACTCATCGTACTTTGATCTACTTTTACTCATCCTGAAGCGTATTCAGGCATGGATACATTTAGGAAATGTTAATTATAGAACCTTTTTCAAAGTAAAACACATACTTATCAATAGAAATTGTTAACCACAGATCTCTTCAATCTTCTGCACTGTGAGTTAGCTAATATTGCTTGGTGAGTCAGTACATGTATGTAAATCTGACGATTATTTAAGTAACAATTTGCTCTGAACGTTTTGTATTTTTGACTAAACACGTCAAAGTTGTTTTAGGTTTAAATGTCATATTGTTTACTTGATGCCCTGCATGGTTGCCTGCTTGTAAGAATTAATCAGCTTCGTTGCACTTTGGTTCACTATATGGTTACAAGGCATGAGAAGTATATTGAGGGTTTAAATGAGTATTTGTGTACTAAATTTGTTCATCTGAGATCGATGTGTGCGCGAATGCTCGTGAAGGATAGCACATGAAATTATTTTGTGGATTCGAGCAGTTCTTTTTGGATTCTTTGATATATTCTGATTTTTTTGTTAAATGGCCGGGATTTGCGCCCAAACGTTTGTGGAGCAGGAAAATATCACGAATTGGGTTTTTGATCACTCGGTGGGTGGGTGGGGGAGGGGGATTGCATGTGCAGTGCAGAGGAGAAATCCCCTTCGGGTCAAACATGTGGTAGCCGTATATGTCCATGAATAAAAGAATAAACGACATGAAAAAGTTCATTTTTGAACAAGAAGAAATAAACAAACATGTAATTGTCTGTTTAGCAGCCCGTACACCACATAGATTCGTTGGTAACACTAGACCATAAGGGTCCCTTCATATGGATAAGTTTGTGAACCTAAACCACATGCGTCACTCCTAGTACTATTAGCTATCAAGCTTCATCAATCAGTAGGTGAAAGATTCTCCTACGTTACGCACTTACCTTCAGTGGCCAACTTGGGACTGCACCTGCAGGAATTTCCCCAAAAAAAAAAAAAACTTGGGACTGCAGGATGGATATTTGAAGATGACGTATCTGCGTGCCATACGCCGACATCCAAAATTACCTCTGTTGTGGCATTTTCATATGATTAGAGTATATGTTAGTGATAAGGCGCATCATACTATGGCATATAACCATATTACAAGGGCAAAAGCAGTTACTGTGTACTCTATCTATTGTTGTTGGCTTTTAACATCATCAATTTGACCATTTGTTTCATTTAAAAAAATCAGTTCAATGTATAAAATTATAAGGTATGATTCAAATAACTTTAATGATAAAGTAAAGTGTAACAAAATATATAATATTTATTAAAAAAATTTGAACAAAACAAATAGTCAAAATTAATATTAAAAATCAATGGTGATAACAGTTTAGGAACTGCGCTGTTTGCCATTTGATCTAGGGACGAAGCCATCGCGTGAACTTGTCAGGTTGGAGCATCTCCAGCAGATGCTGTAAAAGTGGTTTTTTAAAATTAGTTTTAAATATCCTATAACTCTTATTTTTAAAGATTTTAAGTGTTGTGCTTCAGCAGATGCTCTAAAATTGATGTTTTATAATTGTTTTTACCACTGCAGCAATTCATCGAGCACGTTATGCAGCTTCCGGCTTCCTCCTGCTGCTCCCGTTCCTCCTCGAGAACCAAGTTCAGCTTGCACGCTCATAGAACTCGAACCACTGGAGCGTGGCTAGCGTGAGCTTGGCCTCGTGGAGGATGATGTTTTGGTCGATGCACAAACAGTTAGCGGGCACGAACGTGAGCCAGTGGCTTGCCGCTTGTGATGCACCGGAAATGAAAAAGGCCAGGTTGAACGACACAACGTCAGAATCCAAAGCTTGGGGTCGTGGTGCATCGCCATGATAAGGATGAGCAGCTCCGTGTAGTAGCTGGATGGAGAGATAGCTGCCGTGGATGAAGTCACGCGACGCGTGGTGGTCACTGCCGGAGGGTACAGTTTGAGCATTCCCATCGCGCTCAGCTTCCTTCAGGAAGGCAGCGGCGTGATAGCAGGTGGTCGAGGACGCACTCCGGCGAGCTCACGCGAGCGGTAATAGAGGTGGGATGGTCATCATTTTCTTCCCGCCAAGCCAAACGAGGATAAAGCATGGGATACAGTGCTTTAAATATAAAGCATCAAAGGGAAAATTTACAGGATCTTTAAAAATTTTTAAAGCATCAACCATTTTTAAAGCATCTGCTGAAGTAAGATTTTTAAATTTTAAAGCACCAGCTCATTGGCTCAGCCGATGGGTTGATATGACATGCTAACCATAATAAACAAAGATTTTCCAGAGATTTTCTTAAAACTCGTTGGTGTCTGTTGACCCGGACACTTGATCGTAACTTTCGCCCCTCATATGATCCATCACAGGATGCAGGTTGTCATAAAAAAAACATTGTTGTCGACTTGTAGCAATTGATTCTTTTTTCTGTGTACAGGGAGAAAACTTCAAAATTATCGTGGGAAGGAATTGAGAATGCAACTTTGTAAGAATGGTTGAGAATAAAATGACAGGGTAAAATACATGTAGGACTGCAGGAACTTATCGTTAGTTCTCTAGCGGTTTGGCCAACTTTACGTAATCTGCAAACCCATTGATTTTACTTGGCATCTTTCAGCCCAGCTCGTTAAGGTCTTACATTCCATGGATTCATGTATAAATTTCATAGTTCCTTTGGTCGCTTTTAAATGGCTCCGCCGTGTCCGGATATGCGAACGATATACATCTAAATAGTAGGGCCAAATCGATGGGCGATGGAGGCCGCTGACTCTTAGGAGGACTTGTTTGTACTGTAGCAACAAGGTATCACAGCAAGAACTTTTTGAATCCCTCCCAAACGGCGTAAAAAATGCAATAATCCGAGAATCATTTCACTGGTTACTTTCACTTTACTGTTCACATTTTGACTAGCAATATTTTTAACCATTCAGTTAAATAAAATTACCATAATAATATCAATTGTAATTATCACAAGTGTTCTAATCCTATAAAATATTTCTAAGCACTACAAGAAAATGAATCTTTAGTCACCAAGTTTTAGTGACTAAGAAATTTGGTCACTAAAAATTGACAAATAGTGAACAAAAATTGACTTTTATTGTTGATATACATTTTTAGTGTCTAAGATCTATGCTCATTAGTTGATAAATGCATTTAGTTACTAAGGGTTCTCTAAGTTGCTATATAGTTTTAGTGATCAACATATCTAATTGTTGGTTACTATATACATATAATGACAAGATTTTAGTGACCAAAATGCGACTAAGATTTTTAATGACAAAATAGTTATAGTGATATAGTGACCAAGTACATTGGTGACTAAAAACATTTTTTTTAGTGAAGAAGTACCTATATATAGAAAAAGACATATGGTCAAATAATAAATAGTAAAGTAAAAATTGACAAGGATTTTGAAACGTAGATTTGTAAACAATATCCAGATTATGGGGTGTAAAATAGTGACAATGAGGTTACCTTCTGGTCCTATCTAGTTAGAAAATGAACTAACTTTATAAAATTCCATCATTTAAAAAACTAGCCCGTAGTTTTCTTGAAATGTTCGGAGGATGCAAGTTTGGTGCACTTATTTACTGGTAAGAGCACAATGAGATGGGCTCTAAAAGACAAATAGTGAGCGTGTGCGGTTGGCTGACACTGACAGCAACCGAAAGGCGATATTTTTTTTTTTTTTGCAAAATGATTCTCCAGTGAGGAGTGCGAACAACTGCAATAATACATCGATCGATATCTGCCACCAATCATGTGATGCAGAACATTCAAAGTCCCCCATGCCGTTCTAATTTCTTATCAGTACTGTATTGTCTTGGTAACATTAGCTCCTGTCGTTGCCTGATTGCCTGCGAGCGTCAAGTAGTCTTCACACTGGATTCACACAGTTTCTTGTGGCTTATTCCGGACGAGCTGGCTACTGTAGCCGAATTAGCCATACATGTTTGGATCGCGGAACCGCAGCCACTCCTTCCACATCCTGTCATCCTTGCACATCCCCGTGTCTCGGTAACGGGACAAAAAAAAAAAACTAACTGTGGAAAGAGCCAAATCGAATTAAGGTCAGATCTAATTTCTTTTTATTTTTTCCTAACATGTAATAAGAGCTGGTTTATGTTGTGATAAGGCCTTGCGCCAGCCCTTTTTATCACCCCTACTTTTGCCTCGAGGTCTGATTATACTTATATATATGAACTCACTGGCACCACGAGCAAGAGGGTCTCAACACCGGCTAGAAGATTGCAGCGCCATTTGCTACTAGCTCTCTAGCTCCTATTTTGCACGGAAGCTATGGCTCCCTCTGTGATGACGTCGTCAGCCACCTCGGTCGCTCCATTCCGGGGCCTTAAGTCCACCGCCGGACTCCCGGTGGGCCGCCGCGCCAGCAGCACGGGTTTCCGCAAGGTTAGCAACGGTGGAAGGATCAAGTGCATGCAGGTCTGGCCGGCGTATGGCAACGAGAAGTTCGAGACCCTGTCGTACCTGCCGCCGCTCAGCACCGAGGACCTCCTCAAGCAGATCGAGTACCTAATCCGCTCCAACTGGATCCCGTGCCTCGAGTTCAGCAAGGTCGGCTTCGTCTTCCGCGAGAACGCCAGCTCCCCCGGGTACTACGACGGCCGCTACTGGACCATGTGGAAGCTGCCCATGTTCGGCTGCACCGACGCCACTCAGGTGCTCAAGGAGATGGAGGAGTGCAAGGCGGCCTACCCCGACTGCTTCATCCGCGTCATCGGCTTCGACAACTCCAGGCAGGTGCAGTGCATCAGCTTCATCGCCTACAAGCCATCGGGCGCCAACTAAGCGCAGCTACTAGGCTCGCTCTGCTGTGACGTGCACATTTACTTGGGATCAAGTTGATTTTCCTTTTCCTTTTCCACCGTTGTTGCTCGTGTAGCACGTATCTGTGCTCTACCATGCATGCACGCATCTCTTTCTACTGTTGTTTGTTGTGGAACAAGTGAATTCAAGCTCCGGATATGTGCATACACTGATATGTGTTGAGAGCTTGTCTGATGGAGCAGTCTCGAAATCTGACTATTAATTTTTAGTTTATGTGTCCCTGATTAGGCAGTCTCGAATTAGTAATATGATTGGTGCTCTCTTTTATGGTACTTGACGTGGTTATTTGTATAAGATAATTTAAAATTTCTGTTAATTCATTTCTGTTCTACGGGCAAGTACATGATAGGAGTACATATTAGTGGCTTTATATAAGTTGTCTGCAGCTGTAGCACATGAGATTTTATTTGACGTGGATGAGAGTGATCACTAGAGATTATTCATGCACCAGTAATATCACAAAAAACAATTTGCAAATTACTAGAGGTTACTCATGCACCAATGTAAAACCCTTCGAAATCATTCCTATTTTATTCACACGGTCACATCTAGATTATGAAGGAAGAACTTATATTCTAGATTATATAAAAAAAATTGCGTAGAGTATTTGGAGACCAGATTATATAATCTACATTTTTAGTTTTGATTTGTCTACTGATCCGCTTGCCCATAAAAGAAAAAGAAGAAGGAAAGCGGTGATATTGAGAGCTTGTTTGATGAAGCACAAATGTTGACAAAATCTGATGGTTAATTTTTGGTTTATATGTCCCTTATTATGTAGTCTCGAATTAGTAATAACATTTGTACTCTCTTACTTGATATGATCACATCCATCAAATCGAGAATATATATTACTTCTTCTATCTCTCAAAGAGATAAGCTACTTTTTTCAGCAGGTTCTTCTGTTCATTTCAGAATCTGATGCGTTTGTGGTTCCCAATCTTTCGTTAGGTTGGGGTAACTATTAATTTGGTGGAGATACGGCACACAGTCAATCTGATCTTAAATCAACACGATTCGAACTCCGCAATTGCAACATCACTTCTCCTATGGTTAGCAATCATGCAATGTCCAGTTGACTTTGCTGAGAAGGCTAACCCTTGCCTGTGACTCGAAGAACACAAGCAAGAATAAGAAAAAATGCAACACAAATGCGAAATCTGAATTAAACTCACAAACTTGGGGTCTCAAACCGTATGACGGCGAAACTGCATGAAAATAGAATAATTTAAGCAAAACTCTAGTCCTAATGGTACGCGGCTATTGATTACAAGGGATGGAGGGATGTGCAAGACCTTCTCGAATGAAATCTTAATAGGTCTAACAACATACAAGGCCGAATGACCCAAGATGGTGGCACAACACCATGACAGATTCTAGATGTCTTACTGTTTCAGCTATTCTTGGAGATTTAGAAAGTATTTTGGTACAAGATTAGATATGTTGGAAAGCTTATCTCTTTAGCTTTCCATCTACATCTAGAACATCCAAAATGGAGTTCGTATGTGATATGGATGTCCGGTTTAGTACATGGTGCTCTTGGAGTCCGACTAGGACTTGAACCCGAGTTGGATTAAAACTCCTTCTCAAATTGAATGTCCTTTCTGGTCTTGTACATCTCCAATTCATTCTCCAACTTACCTTGATCGTCTCTAATGTTCCTAATCATGATACAATTATTAGTAGCAATCTATTCTCAAAGTAAGGTAAACAAGGATTTAGGAATGAGCTCACCTCTAATTTCAACTGTCGTGCACGAGCTCTTGTGATTGAACAATCAATAGTATCTTGAGAAGTGTTATGTGTATCTAAAGGAGCGATGTCTTCATCAGAATCACTTCACAGAATTAGCAAAGAATCACTTCTCCTAAAACCAATGTTTATTAGCTTCTCTTATTGTGACTAAGAATCAGGGCCGTGGAGCCTTGCTAAAGGGACTATAAATTTTTTTTAAAAATACACTCGTATTGGAACAAAATGGACAGAAGAGTTTAGTGCCCACAAAATTAGAGAAGGTAGGGTTTATCTAGGCCTACCATATATTCTGTAGAAAAAAATGCAACACAACCAAAATAATCATGAAAATCTTGTGCCCAGAGGATCAAAAGGTACGAAAGTATAGATATTGCGTATAATGGATTGGTTATATGGCTTTGTACCTCTCAAGCGGTACATATATGAGCCCTTTTAAGGTAGACCAAGTGATGTTGTTTAGCCCTCTATGGGGGAATAGATATTTTTTTACGAAGTGAGCACCAATGTCTACCATGACATTCAGCTTAGGGCTTCATCTAATTATTATTGTTCGGCATAAAAATTCAGCTTACAAAAAGGCATTATTCAGAAATATTTTTTATTCTCCAGCTTTGGTGTAAGCAAGGACATTAGTGACTGAGAAGGGGTTTGAATCAGGCACTTACTAATTATAACAACTATACCACTCGCTACCAACTAGTGGACCGATACTCAATTCATAGTATACAAGAGGAACAAATAACAAAGTAAGCACAACATAGAAGCTAGAAAGCTATCAACTACTAACACTAGAGATAGGCAAAGATAGACAAGGGCAACAAACTAGACCGGTGATCTAAACAAAGGAAGGAGGTAGGAGCTAGCTAGACTAATGATACAAAGAGCTAACAAGCACGCAAGTGATCAAGCAACTCCTACACATACTAGTGATAAGATAAGGCAAACAAAAAAAAAGGCATACTAGCATGAGATCCACCAAGAGAGCAAATGAGGAACAATATATTAACACTGCTTGCAAGAATGTAAATGTGGAAACTAAATGAACATGTAATAAAGAGAGAGATAGGAGGCCCAAGATTTTTTTTGAGGTCTTAGAAATAAGGTGCCTTTCACTAATCCTCGTTGAACCGCTCCCATCAGAGTCTCAGTCCCTCCTACTATTTCTGAAATATGTCCTCAAGATACACTCTACTGTATCAGTGGAAGGACGAACGATCTTTGTCGCCCTAATGTTAGCTTTATAACCATTGAAGTCCCCTTAAAGGCATGAATTGTTTTAGTGATTGAATGAAAACCATAGGTAACCCTTGTGGCTATAGGTTCCATTGCATTATCCCTACATCAACATGATGGGCTTCCTCGATAGTTGATATGGATAATCCCTAGAAGAGGAGTTCAGTTGAATATGGATCAAGGGTAAGGATGATACAGTGAGCCACGTGTGGCTTAGATTTTATGGGCCGAGTCTATAGGATCGCCGGTACTATAAAGGGAGGTTGAGTCATGTTCTCTCGGGTCATACAAGGTTCAGGTGGTTGGAATGCTCTAAAGAACCTCAAAAAGAACTTGAGAGGAAGAGGAAGTAGTTTGGAAGAAGTTGAAGATAAAATGGAATCAAAGACTCCAAGTTTCAGCTTTAGCAAGAGTCACTGGACAGGACCCTTCAATGCTTGCTTCTAAGTTGGTAGCCTATATAAATCATGAAGGGAGACGTTGAGGAGTGGGCCTAAGGTCTGAAGAGCTAGTGGAAACTTGTGAAAGGCCAATGGACACTAAGGAGAGAGCACAATTACAAGATTGGAGATCTTATGTGCTAGTAGGAGAGTAATAAAAAGCATTCATCCACCCTAGAGCTTGTGAGGCTTGAGAGGGGGTGATCTTGACCTGTTACTCTTGCTTTGGTAGTCTAGACCGGCTAGAAGTTGGTGATTGAGCTTTCGAAGTGATTGTGCAAGATGTTACCAAGTTTGTGAGCAGTTTCAGATCTCCGCTTGAAAGGCACACCAAGAGGGAGCACCCAACCATTGGAGGCTTAATCTTGCGAGTGGGTACTGTCTAGGACAACTGGAAATTAACGCTGGTCTCCTCACTCTGAGAATGAAGCGTACTCGAGAGAGCACCGTTCCAGGAACGGCAAGAGGGACCAAGTTTTCAATGGGAGTGTTCAAGGAGGATTAAGGGGAGGTACCAATCTTTCGAGACCTTAAGAAATTTTTTTTAGCATTCCTTTATCTCTACTTCTTACTTTTCGCATTTACTCACTTACGGGTAGTCTAATAGGATGTTCTTATAATTTCTTTTGGCGACCATTGTGATACTGATTGCTTGCCTACATTTCATCATATCACTAGCTTGTTAGGGTCTTGGCCTACTAGACTTGGTTAAGTTGTTTTGTTAGTGATCAAATAACATACTCTAGTTTGTAGCGAAATTTGAGTTACATTAGACCATCAATTTAGCCCCCTTCTTAGTGTCCTTGATCTTTATAAGTAGTATAAGAGCCAAGTGCTTGAAAAGTGGCTTCACCACTTTAAGTAAGGATGCCAAATGGGATGAAACATCCTTCCATATTTGATGGGGATAATTTCTCGTAATGGGATGCTCGCATGCAATCCTACCATGATTCAATCGATGGGAAGGTATGGGATATAACCGAAAATGCTACAAATGTGAATGAGTGGCATAATCCCAATTATATTAAGTTCAATGCTAAGGACAAGAATACCATTTTTGGTTGCATTTCTAAGATGTCACTCAATTTCCTATTAAAAAGTTAACGATGTTTTCTCTCATGTGAATGTTGTAGTTGAGGAGAAATCAATGATTTAGGCCTCAAGACCAAGATTTAGGATGTGGAGGTCATAAGGAAGATATTGAGGTTGTTGCCCCCAAGCTACAACTCCATCAATACATGCCTCTTTCAAACCGACTTGGCAAGCACCTCCATTGATGTGATGCTCGGGAAGCTTATGTCCTATGAGGGATATATGTTTGGTTCTCCATCGACTATTCCCAAAAAACTTGCTTTAAAAGTTGAAAAATCATCCAAGGGCAAGAAGAAGTAAAAGGTGGAGGAGGACGTGGATGATGAGAGCGACAATGAACACATTGCACTTCTCATGAAGAAGCTTTTTCGCGACGAAAGATCCTCAACCTCGAAGAGGAACTTTGGATGCTTAAATTGTGGCAAGAAATGCCACTTTATCAAGGAATGTCCCAAGCCCAAGAAAGAGAACAAGAAGCAACCATCTAGTAGGAGTGATGGTGAAGAACAAGAGCCTAAGAGGAAGTTCAAAAAGAAGTTTTTTGACAAGAAAAAAAGCAAGAGCAAGGAAAAGAGGAAGTCACTGCACAAGGCCTACATTATTGGTGAATGGCTCACCGATGATGATTCCGACTCCTCTTCATCTTCAAGTGATGGAGAAGAACTTGCCAGGATCGCAATGACAAGCTCTGACAACAAGATTCCACCATAGCCTCTATGCTTGATGGCCTGGACTTGTGAGGGCAATGTTGAATAAGATGATGATATTGTTGTAGAAGAGAATGATGATGATGAAAATGCGCCAAGCTATGATTATCTCATCCTCATCCTTGAGAGAGCTCACAAAAGCATCTTCAAGAAGAACAAGAGGATTGAAGTGGTGACCAAGGAGCATGGAGTTGCAGTATTTCAAGTTCAGGAGCTTGAGGGTGAGCTCAACGCACTTAACCAATCTCATGCAACTCTCCAAAACTCCTATGATAGCCTCAAGGAGAAGCACTTGGAGTTAAATTAGAAGCATAGGTATTGGTCCTCACCCATGAAGCTCTCGACCTTGACTTTCTTCTTTCCTCTCCTAAACGCGGTAATGATGCCTCTACTTCTTGTGATGGACTAACCCTCTCTAAGGAGAGAATTACTCTTGGCCTAACATTTTGAAGGAACATATGAAGCTCAAATAGGAGAGAGAAGCTGTGATGGATGCTTTCGAATGGCTCATAAAGGAAGGCAAACAAAAGGAGATCCTAAGCCTCAATCTAGTCAATAACCACAACTATAACAGCTTAGGTTCATATACTTCTTCTATCAACATCATTGGCAATGATAATGACCTTTTCGCTTGGATAGCACCGCTTGTGGCGGATAACTATTATTATGGGAAATGTTGCCGTGATGATCACCGAGCCAAGGATTGCCCCAAGGCGTGGAGTTCCAAGCCCATGCCCAAAGCTAACCTCTACCATGAGAATGTTTATTACAAGATTTTTAGGGTAACGGATGGCAAGGTGAAGGCAAAGCCACTATGACCTCCTGGCGCAAGGAGGACAATCAAGATGATATAGATACCCAAGGTGATCGTGGATCGAGAGTGAAACCCGAAGCTCTATTGGGTCCCCAAGAAAAGGAGGAAATAGAGGACCAAGATGGTGGACTGTGAAGCGTGATTGCAAATTTGAGAAGTCCACCATGTGTGTATGAGCTACAATACCAATCTACTCTTCATGGAGGCATTTCTTGTAAATAGCAAGAGTAGAGTTTTTTTCTTGTCTTGCATGGTAGTTAGGTCTCATTTGTGGATGGCATGTTTGTGTACCATGCATCTTGTATAAAAAAGATACAAATAAAAAAAAATTAGTCAATGTCTAAACATCTTAAGACATTTATGAGCATGAGGGAAGAGATTGAGATAGCTGGTTTGACTCTCTCAAGGCAAAGTGGTGGGCTCATGGTGATTAAGCTTGAGATGGGTCAAAAATTTGACATTGAGTAGGTTTTCTTCATGCAATGTTGTTAATCTTACTTACATCTACACAACATATTTAATTTCGTGCATTACTAGCTTGTAGTCTTCATGCATTGCATATAGGTAACCACAAAGGAGGCATTATACTTGGAGAGTGTGTCTACATGCTCAATATGAATTCACAACTCCATAAGTGTAACCAAAGCAATTGTTGAGCTTCATGTCATCGAACCTTGTGTCTAAGGTACTCTAAGCTATCCATTTACCCAGTCCATGAACATAGGTTCATACATTTACTTTTTTTTTTGCTCCTTCTTGCTTTGATTCTTACCTTTCAATCTTCTCGCAAATTGTGAAAACTAAGCCCGTAGAGCTATCTATTTGCAAAAGAGTGTTTGAGGTTTCCCTTTCTAGACAAGTGTGGTGTTTATTTGGTCTTTTTGTGAGGACACTTGATTCTAGAAAGGAATTCCTTGTTCCTACAGTTTTTGGAGGTCACTTGATAGTTTGGTGAGTACCTAAAATGCACTGTTGACTTTGCAGAAACTTTTGGTCTCCGGACAATCCGGTGCATTCACCGGACAGTCCGGTGATTGGAAGATGAAGTGGTTGGCTTCTCTAGAATCGGTTTGCAGCAGGCAACGAGCATTTCAACATTTTCACTCACCGAACAATCCTTGAGCACTATATAGTCTGGTGAGCTTGTGGTTCGGTGATATCTTGGCCCTCCTTGAATTCTTTTTAAATCCTGGCCGTTCGTTCCTTTTAACAAACTGCACATGTGATTGTCATTCTGTTCCAAACACTCGTGTGCCCCAACCACCGCCATCGAGAGCTGTTTTGTTTGTGATCACTGTCATGCCACCTTGAGCCACCCCTCTTCGGTTGCCAACTTCAAGTGTCGCCATTCACTCCCCTAAAAGGTATGAATTGTTTTGGTGACTGAATGAAAATATAGGTAACCCGTGTGGCTGTAGTTCCACCTATATTATTGCTAAATCAACATAGTGGGCTTCCTCGATGGTTGGCAAAGATGATCCCTAGAGGTGGAGTTTGGTTGAAGATGGATCAAGGCTAAAGATGATAGAGTGAACCAAGTGTCTTTGATATTATAAACTTTGAGACCATAGGACCACCGGTACTATAAAGGGGGTCGAGTCATGTTCTCTCGGGTCATACATGATTGACGGGGTCAGAATGCTCTAAGAAACCTCACAAAGCACTTGAGAGGCAGAGGAAAGTTGAAGAGAAGATGGAATAAAGAGCTCCAAGTTTTAGCTTCAGCAAGAGTCACCGAATATTCTGGTGCCAAAAGATCAGAGTCTAGAGAAGACGTTTTTGGAGCCAAAAAAGATACAGTCATCGGACAGTCTAGTAGTTAGAGACCGGATGGTCCAATGTCTACGAAGATGAAGTCTAGCGAGGGTGCCTTTGGGAAATCAAATGAGAAGGTTCATTGCACAGTCCGATGAAGCTATGCACTGGACAGTCTAGTGACATATGGAGTGAAATTCAAAGAGGTTGTTTCCATAGTCTGCCATGACAAAGAGTTACCGAACAGTCCGATGACTGGTACAAACGGACAATTTATGGTATTACTCTTCGACACTTATTTTCGGAGTTGGTAGCATATATAAACTATGGAGAGAGACCTTGAGGGGTGTGCCTGAGGTCTTAAGTGCTAGAGAAAACTTGTGAAAGGTCAAGGAACACAAAAAAGAGATCACACTTCAAGATTGGAGATGTTAAGCGCTGGTAGGAGAGTAACAAAGAGTATTCATCCACCCTTAGAGCTTGTGAGCCTTGAGGGAAGTGATCTTAACTTGTTACCCTTCCTTTAGTAGCCAAGACCGTCTAGGAGTCGGCGTCGAGCTTCGAAAGTGATAGTAGAAGACATCGCCAAGTAGACACGCTCAATATATCTATATATGGAAGTCTATAATACATATAAAAACACTCCCTCCGGATTTAACGTATTGACACCATTGACTTCTAACATCAACTTTGATGGTTCATATTATTCAAAAAAGTATGATTAATATAATATATTTTGTTATAGTTTGCTTTATCATTAGTGGCATTTGAAACATGATTAATAATTTTATATATTTGAATAAATATTTTGAATAAGATGAATGGTCAATGTTGATGTTATAAGTCAGGGATGTCAATATTTTAAAACCGGATGAAGTATTAAGTACTCCCTTTATCCAAAACGGCTTTATTTCTGAGTTTGGTAAAACCAAACTTTGACTAATGATTTTATAAAATCAGAAATTTTAAAAGTTTAATAATATATTTTTTGAAAATATTTCTCATGAAAATTCTAAATGTACATGTTACATCTCTAAATTGATTGACTTTATAGAAACCATTAGTCAAAACTAGGTTTGATCAAACACAGAAATAGTTTTGACAGAGGGAATAAACTCTATAAATAAGAACCTGCAACTGTGGTCACACTCAAGCTATTCTTTTGTTCACTTTCCTTTGTCCTCTTTGCTTGGTAATATCTCTATCGGAATAAGATAATATGACAATTTGCTCGACAAATTGTGGGATACTTTGTCCCCTTTGTTTGGCAATATCTGCGACGGAATACGATAATACGTCAATTTTCTGTGAGAGGTCAGGACAACTACCAAAGGAGCGCTGATCTATGTAAAAAACCAGAAAAACGTTTTGTTTTTAGGGTAACGAGACACGGAAAACACTACTTTCCTTTTAATAACAAGTACCCATGAACTTTTTAATAAACCCATGAACTTTTTAATAAAAATAAAAAGAAAAATACTACTGATATATGAAACGAAGAGAAGATTACGGACGCTATGTTAATAAATCAGACATATAACACTATTTTCCTTTTAATAACAAATACCTATGAACTTTTTAAAAAAGAAAAAGAAATATACTACTGATATATGAAACGAAGAGAAGATTACCCGATGATGTTGTGCAGCGAATAATTTTTGGGCCAGATCTTATGACCCTTTTCAAATTTAAATAAATTTCCATTTAAATCTCGCCTAGCCTTTTTATGGTCCGATCCTAAAGTCAAAATTATCGGCCTGGTTAATCACACTAGGATCTTTATTTCGCCGCATCGATCAACCCGCCACACATGGTTGCGGACGAACAGCAGCCATACCTTCCACATCCTGCCCGATCGAAGCATTGCCGTCCAGTGCCATCCTGATTTGCTTATATCAACCACGCGCACTCTTCCGATCGGAGCACTACAGCAGCCTGCAGTCGTCCCCTTAACATCTAAGCGGTCCGTCATCAGATCCAAAGCAATGGCTCCCTCAGTGATGACTTCCTCGGCTACCTCGGTCGCTCCATTCCGGGGCCTTAAGTCCACCGCCGGACTCCCGGTGGGCCGCCGCGCCAGCAGCACGGGTTTCCGCAAGGTTAGCAACGGTGGAAGGATCAAGTGCATGCAGGTCTGGCCGGCGTATGGCAACGAGAAGTTCGAGACCCTGTCGTACCTGCCGCCGCTCAGCACCGAGGACCTCCTCAAGCAGATCGAGTACCTAATCCGCTCCAACTGGATCCCGTGCCTCGAGTTCAGCAAGGTCGGCTTCGTCTTCCGCGAGAACGCCAGCTCCCCCGGGTACT
>BCLF01000010.1:3982399-4036312 GCA_001602275.1 Zoysia japonica
GCAAGGTTAGCAACGGTGGAAGGATCAAGTGCATGCAGGTCTGGCCGGCGTATGGCAACGAGAAGTTCGAGACCCTGTCGTACCTGCCGCCGCTCAGCACCGAGGACCTCCTCAAGCAGATCGAGTACCTAATCCGCTCCAACTGGATCCCGTGCCTCGAGTTCAGCAAGGTCGGCTTCGTCTTCCGCGAGAACGCCAGCTCCCCCGGGTACTACGACGGCCGCTACTGGACCATGTGGAAGCTGCCCATGTTCGGCTGCACCGACGCCACTCAGGTGCTCAAGGAGCTCGAGGAGTGCAAGGCTGCCTACCCCGACTGCTTCGTCCGCGTCATCGGCTTCGACAACTCCAGGCAGGTGCAGTGCATCAGCTTCATCGCCTACAAGCCAGCGGGCGCAAACTAAGCTCAGCTACTATGCTTGCCTCACGCGTGAGAGTCCGAGAGGTGTTTGATGGTTACTTCGGGTCACCTTGATTTCTCTTTCTTTTGTTTTTTGGTTTGTTCAATGGTCTGATCATCCAACCTGAGATTTACTTTGTGATTTTAAGACTACTATACAGTGTATTACTGCATCTACTACACTATCGCACTTGTGATTTGGTCGGTCGGGCAACGAGCGCCGTTCTGTATTTCTTGCATTGTACATCACGGTGACCCGGCCTGCACTCATTTGTGAGCCACTTGCTCGTCTACAAGAACCAGCCGTCTATTGTTTGCTTCTTATATATGTATGGAATTTTAATAATACATTTTATTATGCTTAATTTGCTTTTCTTACATTTATCAACATTGAATTTGATTTATTGTAAAATTTGAAATGCTGTATACAGTAACGCAGAGGTGAGAATACTTTTTCATTATTAAAAAAAACAGGAACCAGCCGTCTATTGCTGACCAAAAGCCCTGCTACTGCCTGCCCTGCGCTGATAAACGCCAAGGGCCAGCGACATGACACAAGACCTAGCGAGCTAGAACGGAATGCACGACGTTCTGATCCTGTCACAAACTAGTCGACGAAGAGGACTGCACACAGCACACTAAACACACACTGGAACATGATGTGGTTTAGTATTTCCTAACGAAGTCACCCTAAACCATGAAGCGCCGTGCCTTCCGACCTTCAAATACGTCGGCGTCGTGAGGAGCGCACCGGTGTGGCGCGCACTCCCCGTAGCTAGAGTTGATTCGATCCGCTGCCTCCCATCGTTGTTGCAACTCACCACCGCAAATGCGGCCACTAGGCTTGACGTGATACGGTCGCGGGTATCGTAGAGATGCAAGTGGATACTTAATTGATATTTGTGATTCAATTTCTAATTTATTTTATTCAATTAATAATATAAAGTATAAAAATGAAGGTAATGTATTGAACTGATCCACTGATTCAAAATAGAAAACTTACATCCCTATCTCCACGTACATGCGACCTTTTCTTCTTCGTCGGCGACGTGAGGTGTATTGCATCACGCCTCGGCACGAACCAACGTCTTCGCTGTGGCCACAACTACGGTCTACGGCCACTAGCCTTGACACGTCGCTGACGTGTGCATCATCTCTGCGTCGACATACAGTGACTGACGCAGGGGTGGAGGCAAGGGGGCACTCTCTCTCTCCACGCCACGTTGTCATCATCCCCACGCCATTTTGTCGGGTACCGCTATCATCATCCCCACGCCCCTTGCAAGGTGAAGATCACCCAAAGCAGGAGTACAATTGTAACATACTCCTATAATTTACTCCGGGATGATTTTGTATAACAGCAGCAGATGATTTCAACATTCGAGACCCAAATACAGCTCTTGCCAATAAACACATTAATGTGGACCACAACTAAGAAGCAACTCACTTATGCTTTTATCCTCTCTTGGCATAAAAGATTCATTCAAAGTTACTCTCTCCATTCCTAAATTGTTGTCATAGTTGGCTTCAAACTTTAACTTTGACCAGTGTTTTATTCAAAAAATTAATTCAAATATCTAAAATTAGAACTCATGATTCTAATTACTTTGAAAATAAAGCAAATGATAATAAAATATATAATATTCATCAAATTTTTTTAATAAAACGAATGGTCAAAGTTGATGTCTGAAGTCAATACCGACAATATTTTAAAAACGAAGGGAGTACTACACAATTTGCACTATGGCAATTTAAGTTGGTTGAGTGGAATTTCACCAAAGTTTTAGAAATGTCATGATATGTACATGGTTCTCGGTCTTTCGTCTGGTCGTGGTAACTCTCGATTTGATGCAGATGCGACACATAATCGATCCGGCCTCAAATCAACACGATTCGAACGCGCAATCGCAGGACCACTTCTCCTCTGGTTATCAACTATGCACACACGATTGACCTCATCAAGAAGGCTAATCTCAGCCTGCAAATCAAAAAATACAAGAAAGAACGCAACTCAATTGCGAAATCTAAATTAAATCAAGAATTTGGAAAATCAACAAACCATCAAATAGCGAAACTATTTGGAAACAGATGAAAACTAATCAAAACCTAACCCTAATGATGACGGCTACTGATTATATAGAGTTTAGGCCAAAAGATAGTGTCGCAGCACCCTAACAGATTTTAGATGTCGTATTGTTTCGGCGATTGCAAGAGATCTAAGAAGTATTTTTGCACGAGATAGATCCGTTAGAAATCTTATCTCCTTAGCTTTTCATACATATATAGAACGTCCAAAACAAAGCTCGTATGAGACTAGGCATCCGTTTTAGTGCAGGCTGCTCTGGACTCCGAGTCAGACTTGAACCCGAGTTGTTTGGATCTCCTCCGAGTCGAGTGCGATTCTGATCTTGATCAACTTCAAGATTTCGTCTTGCTTTCCTTGACTCTGTTCAATGTTCTTACTCATGATAAAGTTATTAGGTAGCAATCTATTCTCAAAGGAAGGAAGACATATATTTAAGAACGAGCTCACCTCTAATCTCAACTGTCTTGCGTGAGCTTCATCAATTCTAATTTGAGGACTCTTGTGTGTATCTAAAATAGTGATGTCCTCATCAATCTTCAATTCCCTTTTTATGCTTCCTTTGACTCTCTCTAATGTTTCTAATCATGATAAAGTTATTAGATAGCAATCTTTTCTTAAAGAAAAGAAGACATGTGTTTAGGAACAAGCTCACCTCTAATCTCAATTGTCGTGCGTGAGTTTTATCAATACTAATTTGAGTAGTCTTATGTGTATCTAAAGGAGTGGTGTCCTCATCATCCTCCCCTCTTGTTTTGGACTCGTCCTTGACTCAAGTTCATTGTCGGAACCTTGACTCCACCATGACTTGCAACCTGCATGAAAAGGTGGAGGCTAAAGGGGTATTTAAATACAATCACTTGGTGGCTCAAAGATCGTTATAATCTCATCATTCTCCCCTTCTTTATAGAAAGTTGTCCTCGGCTCGCTCTCTTGGGTATCATGATACTTCTGCAAATGGTTAGTAACAAGAGCGCATAAATAGTTAGAATGATCACGGCATGCAAACAAGGCATATTTGCACATTAAAGCATCACATGGAGTAATTTTATCATAACAATCAGCACAACTGATATTTGTGAACAATTTCTTCTCCAAGCAATTCATGTTACATGAAACATTATCATCAATCTCACTGGAAGGTAAAACGTATTTTATCCCAGCAACACATGACATGACATTATAGTTGCTATTCCAATCTTCTAGTTTATCCTCAAATCGCACAACATAAGAAGTTGTCAAATTCGAACAAATGTAAACTCTTTGCACCATAAAGACAACTCTAGAATCATAATTGCCTATAACATAAAAATTAGTTCTACTTAACAAAGCCAATTCAGGTTTCAAAAATATCATCCTCTCTACTATAGCAAGGTCACAAAAAAATATATTCAATATAACCCACAGTGTTTGGAGAAGATAGCAATTTTAACTCATCATTGTCACATGTAATGAGAGTTAAATGTTTAATTTCAGCACCAGTGAATGGATAAAAATTAGAAGTATCGAATTCATTCACTTCCTTTTTATAGGAAGAATAGAAACATCAGCACACAGCATCTCCTTATCATAAGAACTAGTGGGCAAATCCAACATTGACAAAGATAAATAGATAAAAGGTGATACTAGTGATTGCTTAATTTACAAAAGTAGGATAGATAATAAATTTCAGTACAACTAACCTTTTATAGATCGATGTGCAATATGTTTCTTATTATTTTCAGCAGTACCTTTTGGCGTATTATGTTCCGTCTCATCTTGGGCTATGCTTGGAACATTGCGTATCTCTTCTTTTATCACGTTTGTATCACTTTCATATTCTTGTTTGATCTCACTTTTCTGCAAAATGTTAAGTGCAATAGGACGGACAGTAGAAAGCTCCTCCTCCAAAGAGTGTTCATCAAAACTAGATATAGGTTCAAAAGATGTATCAACAAAAGTTTCATTAAAATTTTAGTATCACTCCATGTCCGAGAATATTTTTTTGTTATATATAAATATTGCCACTAAGTTAAAGCACTATCAACTAATGCACTAGCAACATTCAAAAGCTTTCTTCTTCTTTCACACATACAGAATTGTCTAAATAGATTATCCATCTCCCTTTTTCAAGCAATATATTTAATAGAATCTAAACCATCATATAAAGGAACAGATGAAAGAATATAATTACTCGTGTAAGAAGATGATGTAGCAATGGTCTGAACCTCATGCATCTTTTGATCACATACGAGATCTCTCTGAGGTGGATTACATCTCTTAAGGCTTGCCGACATATTTTTCACAAACTCAATGCATTTTTTAAAGTTTGCATCGATATTATCAAGTACTCTTTGTAAAGTACTACTCACATTGTTTTCACCTCCTTTTCTTCCTTACATGGTTAGAAAAATAGCATATAGATAGCACAAAATATTATTCCTACAATTACAGTGGGATGGGTGCTGTAAATTTCCCAAAAGAAACGCCTTACCGAGCTCTTGCAAGTTTCTTACCAAAGCAAAGCAAATAATGATGCAACCAGTGGCAGGAGAAACCAGAGAGTCGTAATTTCACAATTGCAGGGTCAAATACAGTGTTGATCCGAGGTGGGTATGTGGAGCTTGGAGGGCTGAAATAATGATTAGTGGAACACAATTCTATAACAGATAGTAATATTGAATAAATATTCTAAGTACTATGTTCTAGTTGCTGGCCCAATCTTATAAAAAATCTAGATGTTACAAGAATATAAATGAAGATATCAAAGGGTAGCAACAACACAAACGATAAGCCTTCAGAAATCAGTGAACTGTTTAGCACTTGAAAAATCAGCAAAGATTAATTTCCGGCTTTTAGGTATTCAAATTTTTTTCCCGATATTTTTTCTTTAAACCAGAAGCACAAAAGATGGTACACGACCAAATTTCAGATCAATATGATGAAAGATGTGGCCCAGAGAAAATCACAAATTTCTGTTAAATCTGTGATGAAACTTCACAGCGTGAAAATAAAAACTTCTTATCTGAATTTGTTGAATTTAGGATCGTCAAAGGATGGAAAATTTTCTGTACATATCTGAAAAGTACTTATATGTCTAATTTGGAGTCCAAAAATAAAAGTTATGACTATTTTAATGATAGATCTCTGAATCAGATTTTTTTGAAAGGCTGAAAATATATTCGAATTTCAAATTGAATGCGAATTTTATGAATGTTTTTGTGAATGATTAAGCAGCGGATAAATATGAAGAGGTGGATCTATGAAGGGTGGATCTGGTTCACTACTAACTTGTGCCCTTGGACAACGACACCAAAACCTTGCAATAAGGCAAGTATTGGCATGGTCTAAACTTTTTGCCTCGAATTTATATTTGTGTTGCAAAACATATATCTGTCGCCACGATATGGCTCATCGCAATAGATAATATATGCCATGCTTGATATTGTAGCCATAGAGACTCTTACAATGAGAAAGATTATTGTGATAATTAATATGGCAGCGAGATAGACCGTCGTAATAGATAATAGATGCCACGTATGATATCGTGGCAATAGAGGTTATTGCAATGACTACCGACATGACAATAGTTTATATTGCGATGAAAATATTTGGTGGCAATAGACATTATAGCCACGACAATTGAGTTGTTGAAATAGTTTTTTTGCCACATGTATTATTTTGTTGCATTCTACTCTGTTGCCACGTAAAAACATTTGTTCAAATGTAAATTATTACAACAAACCATAGTTGGATGCAATAGTGTTTATAGCCACCAGTGATATATTATTGCAAGAGATACTCTTGCGCAACAAATTTTTGTTCATGGTAACTATGTCATATAGCAACAATCAGTGAAGATGGTAAGTATTAAATAGCAAAGAACAAGCATCATGGTAATAATGTATCATAACAAATGAGTGTCATTGTAATATGCCATTTATCACAACAAATGATCATTTATGACAATGCATTATACATTATATAATTTGGTAATAGCAAGTTGTTGCAACAGAGTAACAAATTTCATGAAAAATAATATTAAATCAATCCATGATTCAATGTAAAAATCACATATACCCGTATTGACAATATAGTTATATTAGTCACTAACAAATATTAAATGTCTATCATTGATACGTTAGTGAGAACAATCCCAGTACATAGAAATCTGAAACTAAAAAATAAGATGTTGCTATGATTGCTAACTGTCGAAAGTAAAACTGAAAAAGATCATTGGCATAGATTGGCCTTAATAGAGTTTCTTAAGCTCCATATGCCTTCAACTGTTTCATGTGACTTCAGCCATCACCCTACAGCACCAAAAAAATATATTAGGTTCACACTTTATTCTTTTTTTACTTCGTACCCAAAAAATGAAAACATCAATAGTACAACCAAATATAGAGCTAAGAGCCACCTTATTGTGGACATGTTACTCCCCTCATATCATTTTAGCACCACATTTTATTATTAGCTCATCCAAGCTATAAGCAGCGTAATATATTGAACTATCAAGATGGGATAGAGAAATGGACCCACATTATTTAACAGCCAAGAAAATACCATATGCTATCTCACTGGTGGTCCCAACGGTCAAAAGATCCTATCAAATCACACCAGCATTGTGATCATACCTGAGAACAGAATTCTTTTTATCAAGGGAAAGAATCATGGATCCTAATTATCTGCTTAATATGACAAAAAAAATTATTCATGTTCCCAATCTTACCCCACAACAAACTTCATTTTTTTATACAGCACACAACAGAATTTCATATGTATATAAGAGAACTTCGAATTACTTATTTGCAACAGCTAGCTGAATAATATATAAAAGGCATTTGTTCTTGGTCAGTGTTTAATTACTTCCTACATAGTCTTTTATTTGGTTCAGAAAAAAAATTCTGTGAGACCATGATTAGTTATTTAAACATTAAATGCATGCCCATTCTAGTTACAAGCAGCACAAAATATGAGAGAACTTCAAAATACTTATTTGTAACATATAACTAAATAATAGAAACAATAAGCAAGGAAGGTCAACACACCCCAAACAGGACAAGGCTATATGTAAAATATACTCTATTGTTTTAAACAAAACCACACTAATTCCAAAATATGACTAGACATGACCATAGAACATCCATAGCCCGTGGCCAGCAGATGAAAAAACATTTAGTGAGAGTAAAAGCAAGTGAGAAAGGATGGAAGAGATGTGCTTCATACCATTCTTCCTCGTGCACGGTTTTTAGCCACATTCAACAGTTTCCGTGAAGAAATAAAAGTTGCTGGCGCACTGTCACTGTTGGTATTGAAAAGATTTCTACTAAGAGCATAAGATCTAGTGTGCCGTGGAGATTGCCTATTTTCTTTTTCTGTGGTCAGATTGCTTTCTGGTTGAGTCTGCAAAAGTAATGTTGTTTGATAAATATTAGCTATTTAATTCATGAAGTATATTTGAATCAAAGTGATTAATACACTATTACTTTGTGTCTGTACAAAAGTAATGTTTGAGTCTGAAAAGTAATGTTGTTTGAAATATTTGTTAGCTATTTAAGAAACTGTCACTTTTCTGTACAAATCAATGATGATAAGAACCATTTGAGCATTTTTATCGTTACCTGTGGTAATACATTGTTTTGTTCGTTAGAGTCATTGTCATTGTTCACCTTGCTTAGCCTTGCAGCAATCTCCACTGTATGGATGGTTTCTGGGTTAGCCTACTCATAAAAAAGTAGTTAAAATATCAGCACACATACATTGTATATACATAAACCGTCTGTCTGGTGTCTTCGCGCTGTTGCGCTATCAAAGAAAGAAACTCTTGCCTCAGTTCTTGGCTGAGCTCTTGTCTGAGTTCTTCCTTGAGGGCTTGCCTAAGTTCTTCCTTTTCTATTTCCCTTTCACCGGCATCTTTTTCATGTTTTTCTTCTAACTTTTTCACCTTATCTTGAAGCTCGTTGTTTCTATGTTAGGCTGCTGCTGCAGAACGTGCTTGTTATTCAAGTTTGTCATTCAATAACTGGCTTCGTGTTGGATATTTTGCCATGTATCCATGAGCGTGAGGTCTAGATGATTTGCTTCTCATCCTTTCCTTATAGGCCGACTGGAAAATAATATTTTCCTCTTCTACAGTAAGAACATCTCTTTGCTTCTCTCTTAGAAATTTTATCAAGTACATCATTCTAGTATAAAAAGAATAGAAAGGATTAGATCAATTGAAAAGATGAAAACATTCATAATATTACTTAATCAGTCTAGAAGTTTTATTTTTTTCAATTCTTTGACTTTCTTTTTCTACAACTTCTCTCTTTTTTCCTTTTATTTTATTTTCTTTTCTTTTTCTCTCCCTCTGTTTTTTTTGTGATGGAATGAAAATAGAGATGAACAAAAGTGCAGCTAGCAGATAGCAGATAGGATATCGCAGATCTCTTTTGCGATTGCGACACGCTCGGGTGGTATTTTATGGCAAGTGGATCCATTGGAAAGATAACACGGAGATCTTTTCAGGTTGTATAAAAATGTGCCAAACAAACAACAGATCGCGGAGATATGGTTGTTTTCTTCCGCACCAAAATCTGGTAACCGAATCTATTATTTGCAACAAACTCAGATCTGAATTGATTTCTTCCTTCTATTGTAGATATGAGCCAGGAACATGACAAGAACTCGAAACTCTAATGGATTAAACGCAAAGACCAACAACACGACACGATGATGCAACCACGAATTCAACAACGCAAATTACTGAAAATAGTGATGCACAGGCTCAAAGGGTATAGGACAGCGGAATGATTCAATATTTTTTTGTATGGCTTTTATGTGGACAATGAGAAAATGAATGAAACGATAAACGAGATGGGATAAATCTCACCGAGCAACTTGGGAAGCTGATACTACTTGATAGGACTTGAGTTGCCCGATCTTTCGGTGAGGTGATAACTATCGATTTGATGGAGTCGACCCTCACGATCCGACTACAAACGAACAGGTCGTGTGCGCCTTAGCAATCGCAGAACCAAGTCCGAATGGTTATTGACCATGCTGGACAGTAAGATCAACCTGATCACGAAGATTAATTCTTGCAAGCAATCGAAGAACAAGCAAGAACAAGATGTGGCAAACCAGAAATCTCTCACAATATGGGGTTCTCAAAGCTGTTTAACAGGTGGTCGTTGGACACAACTGAAGATCAAAAAATTTGCATAAGAGCTAAACTATAATAAAAGAAAACCCAAGACTTTTTGGTGACGGCTGGAACCTTTAAATAAGGTGGAGGATAACCAGAGGGTGCTGAGGTCGTCCTCAAACTCTAGGACGCGCCTCTAATAGGCTCAACTTGATACACGGGCCATCGGCTCAAGTTGGGGTGATGCAGCACCTTTTAAATTAGAACGACAATTGCCGCTGACTCGGATGTGATATGAAAGTGAGGCTGGATCCATTCGAAAGTAGACTTGATGCGCTTTTTAGAATGTACTTAAACACCCAAATTGGATTTCATATGAAGTCGTGGCTTTTGTTGCAAGTTTGTACTATTTTGCAGTCTGAATCCTCCATATGTGAATATTTCCATGGACGTCCTCATCAGAGGATATGATGTCCACATCATCCTTACCAATTTGAATTAGAGTCGTCCTCGACTCAAGTTTAGAATATAAAAGTGCCACTCCAATATGCCCTTGTGAAATCATAAAGGGTGGAAGGCATGGAGGTATGTATGTGTTCTCATAACTTTTTACTGAAATTTCTTTTGTCCCACACGGTTATTAAATGCAACACATGGTTAGGGAAAGTACCAATATATCATTTGATATTTCATCTTTGACATCTTGCTTCAAATCTTTCCAGCTTCTCACTCCAATTAGTGGAGCCCTCTTCCTTGTAAACGTTACCACTTCATCTACAAATGTACGGGAGTTTTCTCTAACAGGGCCTCCAAGCTTTGTTGAAAATTGGATCTTTAGTTTCCGCGAACAACCTCTAATTCTCTTGTTCACTGCTGCTAATCCTTTTAGAGTACCACGTCCCCTTCTCTTGGCCTGTTGGCCACCACCTCCTTCAAAAATAGTAGGAATAGAAATAATCTTTGAGATTCAGTAAAAAGATTTGGAAATACAAAAAAAAATTGTAAGAAGCAACAAAACATTTCTCTGTTTCTTATTCTGTCGAGCATGAGAAGGCCACTCTGTTGGTTGTGTTGGGCTATCATGACTTTCTTCTTTTTCATCTGTGACCTCGTTACTAGTCTGCTCATCTATATATGATACTAGACACATTTAAAAAATAGTTAGTCATATAAGATGTCTATATCCAAAAAAATATATATTTCTGTAAATTCTGAAACATGTTGACTTACAGATTTCTGGAAGATAGCCTTTATGCCTCAACCATTCCTTGTAGGATTTTATGGATTCCTCTCTGAAATCATCCCTTAAATCTGCATTTAAAGAATATGCCAAAGCAAGGTGAAATGCAATAATTCTGTAGTATCAATTGTGATGAGTGCAGCAAGTTACAGATTATACCCGTGTCTGTTACATCTTGAAGCTTCGCAAGCCAGTCCTTGTACTCATCAATCGGTTCATCTGTAAATGGTTCATGACCATTCAGCATCTGCTGCCTTGGCTTTTTTGATGGGTGTTGTGCTAACTGTTGGGGCAGTTTCTTGCTCCTTCGTCAGTAACAATCTGATTTCCCTCTCCCTCTCATTATTTTGTGAGATATTTGCTATTTTAGCACTCTCAACAACGGGCTTCGACGAAGCGGCACTTTCAACGTGGGCTTCTTGAAAGTAGCACTTTCAACATTGACACATTGTTATAATAGCACTATATATCATTTTAAACTTTTTGCTACCCATATTAATAAGGTGAAACTACTCCTAATACCAATACTATTGCTAAGATACATAATATGTTTTGAAAATATTATACCAACCTTTATTTTTTTGAAAAAAGTATTAAAAATGAATATTTTTGCATAAAAATGTAAAAAAATATTTATATTTTTTGAAAGTAATAAATATAAAAAAATATGAAAAACGACACTACAATTATTTTTAAATATTTAGTATGTTCAAAAAATGATAATTAATTTTTCACTTTTTAACGTTAAATATTTAGTTTTTGTACTGTCCTTTTTGCAAAAAAAAAAATTAAAGGTTGATATAATATTTTCTAAACATATTATGTATCTTAGCAAAAATATTGATATCAGAGGTAGTTTCACTATTAATATGATTAACAGATTAAAAAGAAGTAGAAAGAAGTTTAAAATGATGTATAGTGCTATTATAACGGTGTGTCAATGTTAAAAGTGCTATTTTAGAGAAGCCCATATTGAAAGTGCCGTCAAGCCTGTTGTTGAGAGGGCTAAAATAGCAAATATCTCTGCATCTCAGGTATAATCGATGGCCTCAAGTGTAGCTACATCACGGCCGCATAGCTTCTTGTAGTTTAAGAAGTCTCGAACAGTATATCCAAGCTGGTCCTTAAGAGATGCCAAGGTTGCAAAATTTATATCAGCCCTATCAAGTTTGAACATTACATACTCTGTATTTGGATGTCCACTCTTGCAGTGGACATATAGAGTCCAGTTTTCGCCCATTCTTCTGTCAGTGGCACTGCCTACACGTGTAAATGTTGATAAATAAACATTTTGAACCGAAAGAAGCATAGCTCCCCTTTATGAAAGAAATTTTATCAATAAACAAATTGGTTTCTTGTACTGAATTTTCTAGTCTTTCATGTTCATATGAATCTATCATTCAATATTTAGAGTATTAAACTGAATTGCCAAGGCTAGGCATATTGTGTCAGTCTAGCTAAATGCAGCAAAATAATACACAGGCCTGCAATCAAGCATGACTGATTTAGCAATGAACAAAATTCAGAAACTTTAACAGGTCCATGTCATTATAACTGCAGTTTGCTCTATAATTTTCAGAACAACAATAATTTGTTTGGTTTTAGAAAAACAAGCAGTGTTGCAACATTCTAATAACTGCTCCCCAGCCATTTCTCGATCTATGAACTAAACAAACAAAACAACATTGGAATTCCCCATACCCAAGCAGTAGATGGAGCCGTCCCTTACCTGCTGGAACTGATGGACAAGTGAATCCATGGTCATCTTCGAGTTCAAGGGTGGCTTCAACATATTGACCGGCTTTCATGCGAGTAATGGGATTGCAGGCGCCCAACAGAACGGCGTTGTCACCCGTACCCAAGCAAGTGGCATCGTCACCGGTGTAACATCCGGAATTTTCAAATTAATAAAGCGGCGAGTTATCTCCAATTTTTCGTTCTTGCAATTATCATCTGTCTCGAATTTTGTTCCGTCTAATTCGAAATCCTTCTTTCTAAATTTTTCTGGTGCCAAAATAATTTAGTCCGCGTAATTTTCTGTTGGGGCTAAAATTATTTTCTGGAATTTCCTAATTAATTTTTAGATCTCTAAATAATTTTCCTAATTACTTCCCTCAATTTTATCATCTCCCACCTACCCCATTCTAATCCTCTCTATAAATACCCCTCTCATTCTTATCCTCTCTCTCACCTCCCCTTTCCCCTCCCCATTTTCCAGAAAATTCAGCAACCGTTTTCCATCTCCACGCGCCGCCCCTCTCCTGCGCTGCCTCCCCTTTCCCCTCCCGTAGGATTCGGAAAATTATTTAACATGACCGAACCTAAAGGAAGTACCTTAGTCGGCAGTTGAAGTTTACGGTATGCCGAATCTATGAATAATATGCTCGGTAAGGAACTCAATTATCTCTTTGTGTATCATGTTCTTGAGAGCCACCGCTTCGGTCCACTTAGTGAAGTAATCCGTCGCTACTGACACAAAGCGGTGCCCCTTCGAAGAGAGAGGATGTATTTGCCCTATGAAGTCTAATCCCCATCCTCATAATGGCCATGGCTTTATGATGGAGTTCAAAATGGCAGCGGGTGCCAATTGAATATTTTCAAACCTTTGACACTCCTCGCATCCCTTGTAGTAACGATAGCAATAGAAAATCATGGTTAACCAATAGAACCCGACCCTTCTTAATAACTATTTTATTTTTGAAGCCGATTGATGTGTACCACAAATGCCTTTATGAACCTCTCCCATAGCCATTTAGTCTCATCATCACCCAAACATTTTAATAGCAAATCGTCGCCCGTTCTGCGGTATAAGTCACCATCAATCAAATTATACTTGAAAGCCACATGCCGAACTTTCCTATCTACACTTTGGGTTAGACTACGAATGTATAAAATTATGTGTGACCTCCAATAAAGTGATTTGGTACTATCATGGTTTGACGTGTTAGTATGCAAATGATCTAGTCCTAACACCTTAAGCATCGGTTTCTTAATGACTAAAAATTTACCTCTACTAACATTGTAACCCGATGCTTGTTGCTCCAATTCATTTGCTTTACTGTTTTTTAGCCTAGACACATGATGTATATTGAATTCATCTATTTTTTTAATAATGTCTAGACATTTGTCCAGCATAGCATTCAACGATCCGTCTAAGCATTGAAAATTTTCAGCAATTTGTTGCACTACTAATAGCGAATCGTCGAATGCCTCTACATGTTTAACCCCATGGACTCTAACATCTCCAAACCGAATAACAGTGCTCTATAGTCAGCTTGATTATTTGTGCAATCATACTCTAATCAGTTTGATTCAAAGTGTGTATCATGAGGAGAGATTAATACTACACCAACACTTTGACCCTCTTTGCAAACCGATTCATCAAAATTCAACTTTCAAGGGGTAAAATTAACATAACCAACATCTAGATTATGTTCTAAATCAATCCAATGTTCAATAATAAAATTAGCAATAATTTGGCATTTAATAGATTTCAACGATTCATAAGCCAAATCATATTCAATCAATGCATAAGCCCATTTACCAAGCCTACCACTAGAAATGAGCCTATGCAACATATGCTTAATAACATAGGTTTGACAAGAAACCACACAAGTTCTAGATAGCAAATAATGTCTCAACTTGGTGCAAGCATGATACAAGGAAAATCATAGTTTTTCGATGTGAGCGTACCTTGTTTCTGCATCCACCAACAGTTGGCTCACATAGGTGATCACGTGCTCCTTCCCTTCGGTTTCTTGCATCAAAACACCACCAACCACATCATCTTCCGCCGCTATGTAAACACGAAACGAGACTCCCCCCTTAGGCATCCTAAAAATCGGTGGTGAAGACAAGTATTATTTGATCCTCTCAAATACTTCTTGTTGTTTTGCCCCCAAGTGAATTCGGCTTCATTCTTTAGCCGAAGAATAGGAGTAAATGCATTAATATTTTTCGATAAGTTGGATATGAACCGCCTCAAGTAATTCACTTTTTCTAAGAAGCTTTGCAACTCTTTCTTACATGTAGGCGCATGCACATTTCCAATTGCCTCTATCTTTTTAGGATCTATCTCTATGCCCTTTTCATGAATGATGAAACCTAAAAACTTCTCGGTTGATACACCAAAAGCACACTTGATTGGGTTCATTTTTAAACCCAAACGCCGCATCCGGTTCAAAGCAAGTCATAAATCGGCCAAGTAAGAATCTAAAGAGGCCGATTTGATCACCACATCATCTTATGTAAACCTTCATGATAACACCAAGCAAATTATAAAAAATAAAGTTCGTGACTCATTGATATGTGGCACCTGCATTCTTTAACTCAAAAGTCATGACAACCCACTCAAACAATCCTACAAAATGGGGACACCTAAAAGCAGTTTTAGACATACCCTTTTCGACCATGAAGATTTGGTTGTATCCTGCATTACCATCAAGAAAACTAATAACTCTATAGCCGAAAGCATCATTAATCAACATATCGGCTATGGGCATAGGATACTCAACTTTAGGAGTGGCTCTATTCAAATTTCTGAAATCAATGCAAATTCAAATCTTACCGGTGTTCTTCTTTTCCACCGGCACGATATTGGATATCTACTCCGTGTACCTGTAAGGTCTTATAAATTTCGCATCAAGTAATCGGATAATTTTCTCTTTAATCCGATCATGCATATTCGGATTAAACCTCTTCATCGGTTGCTTAAAAGGTCTAAAACTAGTTTTTAATGGAAGCCGATGCTCAACTAACTCGCAGCTAAACCTGAGCATTTCATTATAAGACTATGCAAAACAGTCTATGTATTCTTTTAACAAACCGATCAACTTTACCTTGTAATCGGCTTTCAAATTTTGGTTTATAAAAGTTGGCCTAGGATTGCCATCGCTGCCAAGGTTCACCTCCTCAAAAGGATCGGCCGATGTGAATCACTATCCTAACTTATCTATGTGCTCTATCTCTTCTATAGCTTCGCACATATCATTCGTGTTGGACATGTAGTGTTCCACTCTGTTTTGCAACCAATCAATATTTGACTACATTAAATCACATTATATAGTTGAGCCGATTTTCCATATGCTTTACATTGACGGGTACAAAACCATCTCTAGTCATACTAAAAAAATCATAATCCGTCAAGTCTAAGCCGGTCAAGCACTTGACAGTGTCATGCAGCAAAGAAGACTATTCGACCATAGCAAAACAAGCCAATGCATCCGCATGAACAACCTATACATCATCACCAATCTATTGTATCAAGAATTGATGCAAAGTAGAGGGAACACATCTATTTCCATGAATCCAATCACGCCCTAAGATCAAGCTATAACTACTGCGCACATCGGCAACAAAGAAAGCGGCATGGTCTTGCTCTCAACAGTGAGCTCCATAGAAGCAACCCTCTTAGCCTTGATAGGGTCCCCTCCTCCCACACCTTTCAAAGTTATGTTGGTCCGGATGAGCTCGTCGTCGGTCTTACCTAGCTTCTTAAACAAAAAATATGGCATTAGGTTAACAATAGCACCTCCATCTACAAATAATATGACCTCTCACATCGAGGGGTTTCAAATGGTTATCCGATTCCTTGGGCTTGTCAAATATAGCGCTCTTTGGCCTAAAGTCAAATTGTGCCATAACCTCTTCTTCTTCTGCGAGCAAATAATCAGAAAGAGATAAGCAAATGGTGTTGATGTGCATACCTTCCCGAGACGGTGTAAGCTCGTAGTCCAAGAGGTCTTCATCATCGAACTCAAACATATCTACGTCTCTACGTCTTCCTCAGGCGAAGTAGCTACCGCTTCCTCCGTCACCGGTGGAGTGGGAGCCTCGGACTCCTTAACTCTGCACTGCTTACCTTGAGGGACCATCGGTTTGATCTTGTTGAAGACCTCATCCCACTTCTTCTCCGCCTTCTCCTCTCGAATCTTCTGGAGGCGTAGCATTTGGAGCTTTCTTTTTTGAGTGTGGGTCAAGCTAGGCGGACACCACCTTGGTTGTGTGTACTTGGAGAAGCTCTTGCTGCTGCTAGCTTCATGATCGTGGGAGGCCTTTTTGACCGGACCATCTAAGTGATCGGTCCAGTGAAGACTCCCCCCCATTTTGACATCGGTTGTGCCTATTTTTTCGACACCTCCGGATGTGCTCTCTTGATGAACAAAACAAGAGTAGAAAGGGCAGGTTCATTACCTGCTTCGGGCGCCACTCTTATTTAGGCGTGGTGGTGGAGCCCCCTCCTTAAACCTTAATTGGTCGAGACTCCGTTCGATTTGTAATAAGGCCGGAGAGCCTTATGAAGACATCTTGGCGTATCCCATTTCTGGGATACACTGTGCACCACGTATCAGTCTCTGGATCAGTAGCTGATACGCACTAACACATCAAATGTATATCAAAAGTATACTTCGGATAGGGGAAAAACCTAAAACCAGACCTTTAGCTTCAACTCAGTGAGGATCAAAGTATCCACGACCAGTTAACCAGCTAGAGGTGAAACAAACAGCGGAAAACAAGACCCAACTCCACAAGCAACTTGGGAGGCAGAACGAAAACCCAGCACGTCGTCGTCTTTTATGCAGACTTCTCTGACTAAAACCACAACAGTAAACGAGTGAGTACATAAGGCACTCAGCAAGCCCTCACACTAAGCAGAGGTATATATAGATGCATATTAGGTTGTAGCAAAGATTAGGCTATGAAGTTTTTTTTGCAAAAAGCTAGTTTTATGCAGGGTTCACTACAACAGCTTTGCAAAAGGGAACACAGAATAGTTGTTGTCCATATTATAGTAGGTTGGTCCTGGAGGAGATGTTGGTCGATCTCACCAGAACCCAAGTTTTAGTCGGGCCTTCCGACACAATGCCATAACAGCCCAGACACACAACCTACACTTTTCAAAACACGGGCACCTACACCCACTCACTCCAAAAGGGATAATATGAGACTAATCAAAGTAAGCCCAAACTGTAGTGTGTCAATACTGTGACAACGACCATTCCAGATGGATTATACACTCTGCAGAGGTTATACACTATACCCACAGGCTATGCTTTTTTTATCAACAGAGTCGCATAACGTTCACTCCAACGCACGCTAAGGTATCCACAAAGTCCACCTCAAGATACAAATATGGGTCATCTCTCAGGGTTTTTCAAGCCACCGATGACGCGATAGCTCATTCTCGTAGCCAGAGCGTGGGCTTAGGACATCCATGTCTACTCTCTGGACCTCACACACGGATGGGTAATTATAGAAACCAAGGGGCTATACCTGTGGGCAATACGATCCCATGGCGCGGGCTATTGCTGTAATTGAAGACCGGACCGTGAGTAACTCACGTCTGCTCCTGCGACTTATGTCTCTCGACCGTCTTTAGGGGTCATTGTGGATAACCAAAGGGGTAGAGTGAGTCCCGCCTAGACAAGTTCTGTGGTTGCATGAAATCACTACGTTGAGGTCCAATGAACCAGTCTTTATATGACAGGGGCAGCCGTCCATGGCAGATGGACCAGTCCGAAGCCTAACACCCATCACAACACATAGCACTAAGAGCCCGCCCCACGACCAAAAACAATATTCCTTCCCATCACCTAGCACCAGTTTGCACTATCACCCAAACCCACTTTATTTGACACACACCACCAAACTCATTTTAACACATTTCATAAGATGATTGGTGTATAGTGCGGCGATGCACTGCATCGCATAGGAGTTCCTAAGCAATCTAAGATCAAAGCAACTTTTAGTTCGTTAAAAGGCTTTAACAAAGGAAGTCCTATGGTTAACAAGGGGGTGTCATTAACAGGTAACAAAATAGTATTCATATTTAATGAGAGCAAGTAACTGACATTAATATAAATACGCAATATCAAGTAAGGTATTAACTACACAACGTTTTAACATAGATTAAAATAAACATGCAAGCATTTGGGTCATATGGGTGCGCAAGCAAAATATAGGATTAATATGATCAAGGGGTTAGAGCTTGCCTGCAAATCCTTAATCTTCGGAACTTGTCTTCTCGATAATCTTCGAAATCCGAGTCTTGAACTGCGGCTTGATGTTGGAGTCTTCGGGCTTTTCCTCGTACGTCCATTCTTCTGTCTTCCCATGGAGCCCGAGTCTTCTTTGAACTCAGTGTTGTCTACACGATAGAGTACGCCTAATAAAACTAACGTAAAAGAAACAAAGCTCAAGAAGAATTGATAAGATCCAATAAACTCCGATGAAGAACCGATTAAACTCGAAGAGGAAAAACCAACTATGTGAGTGCGTGCATGACATGGTGAATTGTCTAATCTTAACTTAGAATTAATTACTATAGGTTGGCAATTTAGCTTTATTTTAGTTAATTACAACTTACTGTTTGAGGGATGTAGTGAGTGTGTAGTACGTGTCCCCCTAATACGGATTCATGAATGAGTATCCGTATGGGTAAGGCACACGCACTCGCTAGTGATTTGTATATGCACTGAAATGTCATTATGCGTGCGACTATAGGAATTAACAATTAATTACTAACTTCTATCTTTTACAATTAGACTACCAAAGCTAGTACATGACATGTGTACTAATGTGTGTAGATGCAAGGTAAGATGCCTATACGTGCTACTTAATACTTTATTTTAATGTAATATGCATGAAACCTTTCGTGATTAAAGTTCATTTACTTTATTTCCTAATTTGTGGCTGCTTCCTAGTGATAGATGTCAATTTACTGGATTCTAAATTTATAATTAATTTACTATATTCAGTAAGTTTTCCCACCCTAATGTATGTTAAGAACTTAAGGAGATGTGTCCTAATCATGGTATGCTTAAATAAAATATGTGATAAATACCATATTTTATCCCTATAGATCCATTACTAAAACTAATGCGTGGCATATGTACTAGTGCATGTGAATGCTAGATACGGTGCATAGATATTTACTTTATTTATTTATGTGACAAGATGGAACTAATCTATTATGACTAATGGCTAATTACTTTGTTTCGTAATTTGCAGTTGCTTTCTAATGACTAATGACTAGTTATCAATTATGCATTAATAATTAAATTACTATCCTAAATTGATGACATCACTATAGATGCAGTGAAGGCATAGCATCATTATTAATTATCTAACTTATACATATGTGTGAGCTATCCTAAGTGATCAATGATTAACGTCTGGTTTAATTAATTAATTGAATTACTAGAGCTAACAAGTGGTAACTATACTAATATATATATATATATATATAATGCATAATGGACAACATGTTTATGTGGTTGTGAGGAATAGTGTGTCATGGCTAATTATCTAATTTCTAAGTGTTTGTATGTCATCAAAAGTGACTAGTAATTATCCACTCGATTTAATCTATAAGCTTAAATCTACATGCTTAATTTACAAAATTAAAGCCAAAAAGTGGCAGTGTACTAATTAATAAATCAAAGGCATCAGGTGGCATGTGTGCTAGTGTATGCTAATATGGGACTAGACGCGTCAGTGTGCACTTTAATAATTATTTAATTATCTACTTGTATGTCATATTATGATTAGCTAGTAATTAATTTACAATTAATTACTTGATTTTATCTTTATAATCAAGTTACTAGAACTAGTATGTAATGTCGGTGCTAATGCGTATGTATGCATAGTAAAATGCTTATATGAGCCATGTTCACTTATTTTCTAACATTCATATATGGTAATCTAGTTACTAATAATTATGTAATTCTAACTTTAAACTAATCTACATAGAGCTAATATGGGTATATGTAGCAATGCATGCTATTAATGGTACTAAATCATGCTAATAGGATGAGGTGCACATAACTATTCTTAAAATAGATCACACTAAAACACTAGTATTAAAAACCAATAAAAGCTAATAAAAGAAATCGAATTAGAGCTCCGATAAAACTTACCAATAAAAACCAGCATGGTTGGAGATTAGCCAAGGTTTGGATAGTTTAATGAGGTAGAGCTCCGGACAATGATTCCAACAGTACAAAAATTGTTGGAAACGGATTCACGGTTGGAAAGATATGGCGATTTGTGTGTATGATGGCTCTAGAGACCTTTTTGTAATTTCGGAAAAGTACTCAAGGAGTAATCCGCAGTTACCAAAAATCAGTGTGGGCCTTTTGATAATTTTGGGAAAGTATAGGGGCTGCGACGGAAAAATGTTGGAATAAACAAAAGCTCAGGGGTTTTATGTGGAAAGCTTTGGGCTAGAATAGAAATTGGTAGATCTTTGAGGGGCTTTATGCAAAAATTGCGTTTTACTGGACACAAGCGCGTGGGCTGCCTCATTGACCCAATCGTGGACCGAGTCCACAGGCCGTGGACCATGGCAGGGAAGCCGGTCCACGGGGCCCGTTGTAGACCTTGGCCACGGCTGGGCAGCGGCGCCGGCCAGGGAGGCGGGGCCTCGGGCGCAGAAGGGGCAGGGTGCCATGGCGGAGCGGGTCAGTCACGCCACAGGACCGGGGTGGCGACGGAGGGCTCTGGCCACAGGGAGGCGGCGACGTGCGGTGCTGGGCCGACGGCGGCCTCAAGGTAGCTCAAGCTCGGGCGCAGAGGCATGAGGGGGCCGCGGTGAGGCTTGCCAGAGGCGCCACGGGTTCGAGAGGCGATGTAGAGCTCCGGCGGCGGAAGCACGCTGTGCGCGGAGGAGACGCGCGATGCCGGGACGCATGGGAGGTGGAGGCAGTTGAGGCTTCGGCGCAGGAGAGCGAGGACGGCATGGTGAAGTTGCTGACAGGCTCGGCAAGGTTGGGGGAGGGTGGTGCTGCGCCGGCGATGGTGAGGACGCCGTGCGCGGATGCGACACGCAGTGCCGGCGCGCAGTGGAGCCGAAGGTGGCTCGGCTCTTGGCACCAGTGAGAGAGAGCAGCGTAGTGGCGGTGCGCCACGGCGGCACCTGGTGCTCCGGGCCGGTGGAGACGCCGAGGAGCTCGGCTCCAGGCAGAGGAGGAAGGAAGTGGCGCGCAGGGCGATGCACGGCATCAGGGCTGGGGTGCCGCGTGGGAGGAGGGGAGGCAAGCGACGCGCGGCGCAGAGGAGGCTGAGGTCGGGGAAAGAAGAGGCACAGGCTCGGCGTCCTTTTGTAGTCGGGTACAGGCGGTGAGGCGGAGTGGCAAGGAGGATAAGAACGACGACGACATGGGCGACGATATGGGCAGCAGCATGGGCGACGATATGGGCATGTGGTATGGCATTCGTCAACAGCAGTAGAGGGTGTGGGCGGCGACGTGCAGCACTGTGCACGCAGGTTGCCTGGTCAGGGAAGAGATAGAGGGGGAGATTGGGGATGAAGAAGGGGATGACAGGCGGAGCTTACGGGTAAATATAAGTCAATCGCTTAAGCTTTTTAGGAATAGAACGAGGAAAAGCAAACAAACTTAAAATGAAGTGTAATTTTGTAGGATGGATCTATAGCTGATGTTTTACAACATAAATTGTCCGGGATACATTTTTCAAAGGAATCAAGGAGTTACAAAATTTTGAAGATGGTTAGTTAAGAGAACTGTCCGTGAAAAGGAACGGATTATTTATCAATTATTGTCTGTTTTGATTGAAAATCAAACTTTTAGAGCTCGGATGGGTTTGAAATTTTGTGGAGTGATAGAATATTTTAGGACGGACAACTTTTGTTTTGGACTCATCTCTAAATTCGATTTCGATTTTGTTCTGTAAAATTTGGATAGTAGATAGCTGTTGAAAAGGAGTGGATTAATTTGAAATAGGTCAAATATTATTCAAATGATTGGAATGGATTTTCCAGTTCAAGGAATTGGCTGGATTCAGAATTCATATGAAACACAAGAAAACAAACGACAAGGGCGAATAAAAGAAAAAGACATTCGCTTGTTACACGGTCAAATTTTAATATTTTATGAAATCTCCAATTTATACTATTTTGAATTACGAAATGAAATTTTTGCCTGTTGAAAAAGGAGAGAAAGTGGAGAAGAATGTTAGCATTTTGTTAGTGACAATTTAATTTTCAAATTTTAATTAAAGTGGATTTCGGGGTGTGACACATCTCCCCTCGGTCTGTTCCACCTTAGATGAATTGGTGGGTATGGCATCGGTGGAACGGGCAACGGTGACACCGACATCTATGGCCTCATGTATGGATGTCACATCGGGAACAGCGGGCAAGGCATATGATGCAATCATATAGCTGGCACTCTGAATCCATGTGAAGGAAGAGGAGGAGGCTCACGAACATCCGCGGTTTGCCTCATCTCATTTTCCTAGGTGCCTCCCTTTGGTGGTGGTATTGGCCGCTTCATAGATTGATTGTTCAAATCGGTTTTTTGGGTCTTATACTTAGCCATGAGAGTCGAAGGCGCTTTTAAGCCCCATCTTCCGTTCCATGGCTTTGCCTTGGTTTATCTTCCACTTGTCTACCTCTGAATTCTTCGGCTTTATCATCTTGGGCTGTGGAGCTTGCCCCCTGGGTCCAGAGCTTTGGATGGTGACTTTGAGAGACTCTTGACCATGGGGGACTCCTCGAGAACCAACTTCCTAGAGGCCCCTTTCTCACTCGGAGAAATAAGCATCTCCTCCCCGATGATCACATTCTTTTCCTTGGTTGTATCGGTTTGATGAGGCCGAATCAACACTTTGGGGTTGAGCTCTAGAGTGTTGATGGGGAAGAGTTGCTTGTCGATCTGCATTTTTTAAGACTCAATCATCCCTCATTAGGGGCCGATTGGACCTGTCAACAGAAAACATTGCAATCATTAGTAGTATGAGAATAAGAGTTATGGCATTTACAATATACTCTACACTTAATCTCATCCGCCGGAGGCAAGGTATATGCGATCTTAATATATCCACCTTTATGCAATTCATCGAATATTTTTTCACACTTAGCTATCAAAGGTGTACTTCATGTCGTCTTTCCGATTCTTATGAACTGCTTTGAGCGAATCGTAAGCAAATGATTTGACCTTAAAAGGTCAAACAAACTCAGCAGCTAGAATGTCATTGGAATTATCATCGGAGCTATCTGACTCACACTCCACAACATGCACGGTGTGGTGGGTCTTGTAGTCATGTTTTATTTCTTTGCTTCGGCTTTCTTGAGCTGAAGCCCTTTGTTGGAGGTGAGTGAGTGTAAGAAAATCGTAACCTTTCAACTTTTCTCTAAGATGCGACCGCAAACCACTAAAACCTAGGTCGGCTAAATCTTTTTCAGAAATTGTTAAATTAAAGCATCGCTTCTTAAGATCTCTAAACCGCCGAAGATAATCAACTACAGGTTCATCTTTTCTTTGCCGAACCGATGTCAAATGTGATAACTTCAACTGGTTGTCCCCGAAATAAAAGTGATCATGAAATTTACGCTCTAAAGACTCCTATGTGCAGATGGAGCCCAGAGACAATGAGGAAAACCACGAGAAAACTGTTCCAGTTGGCGATAAAGAAAACAAGCGTACTTTCAAAGCTTCGCTAAAACTCGCTTCTTCCAATTGCGTCACATATTGGCTAACGTGTTCTCAAGTGGTTTTACTATCTTCGCCATTAAATTTGATGAAGTCGGGCACACGCCATCCACTAGGATAAGGGACCGAATCAAAATATGCGGGGTACGGTTTTTGGTAAATCCAATCTCTTCCCATGAGGTCTACCCCTAGCGTTTCGCAAAATTGTTTGTTCAAGTCCTCTTTAATGCGTGACATACACTCATCTATGTTGGCAATGGTTGGCCTAGCGAAAGCACTAGATGGTGTAGGGTGTACACTCGTTTTCATGGCACTAAATAGTTCATTGGGAATGGGGACATGAGGGATACCCGTACCGTTTGGTGGGATAAGTGGTGTGCTATATGCGACGGCACGGTAAGGAGAAACAAAATTAGCCAATTTATTCAATCGGCTCATAGCTGGATTGGGGATGTTAGTGATTGGCTCTACGCTAGCGGGAGACACTACCAAAGCGTTCGTTTGCACATGCAATGAAAAACTAGTTTGTCCACTAAACGAGTTCAACAGCATGCCATATGGGGGTTGTTCTACACTAAATGTAGTCGGCGCCGATGTACTAGTGGTAGGACCTATATGTGCAACATGAGAAGACGACGCAGTACCAACATTTTTAGACTTAGACAAGTTTTTTTGTATCATGTATTGCATATCGTTCGTCAAGACCTTTTTCATATCGGCAAATAATAGGAAAGGTCTTCAAAAGTAACGGGAGGATGCGAAGATGTCCTTACATTGACAGCACATGTGGCCGCGTCGTCGATGACGGTCGGAAGAATGGGCTATTTCACTTAAGAGATGGCGCCTTGGAGATCCTTCTTGAAGCACGCCAAGGACTCCTCCAGCTCCTGCTCTTCCCGCGCCTTGCGCGCCTCCTCGAAAGCTTTTCGATGCTCTAGGAATGCCTTGCGCGTCTCCCCGGGCAACTCCTCCAAGTACGGCATGACGATGTTCGTCGTGAAGATATCAGAGTTCATGGTGGAAAACGACGATTCGGTTTGTGCAACCAAAATCACTCGTTCCCCAGTGGAGTCGCCAAAAATTGTGTTGATGCCGAAATCGGATCCGGGCCAACACACCGCTCGCACGTCCATGTGCGAAAACGTTGACGTCTCTTCAACGCCGGATTTGGGACAGCACTTAGACAACCCCGTCTCAGGAGGTACCCCAACGGAGGAGGATCATCTTAGGGGTGATCCGGGCTCGGTTAGGCTAGCCGGATCGTCTTCAAATATCGCCGAGACAAAGGAAGAACAGAACGAGAGGTCGAGTGAGGAGATTAGGGTTTGGAGAGAACGAAAAATGTAAGACAAATGATAGGTTCGATTAGGATGACCCTCAACCGGCCATAGGCCTCTGTTTTATAGAGGTGGAATGGTCTTATCCCGCAGGGCAACGGATCCCTCAAAAAAGAAATTGGAATCAATCTTCTGAAAACTTTCTGAAATCGACACCACCGGAGAGTCCGGTAAAGTGCCGGATACTCCAGTGACCGGAGCCTCCAGTAGAATGCCGGAGCGTTTGTTGTGTAATTTCGAGAACCCAAGAGAGCTCATCGGATGGTCCGGCATGGTGCCGGAC
Organism: Zoysia japonica; assembly: GCA_001602275.1. NCBI lineage: Eukaryota > Viridiplantae > Streptophyta > Magnoliopsida > Poales > Poaceae > Zoysia > Zoysia japonica. The sequence continues at coordinate 4,008,305 of BCLF01000010.1, forward strand.
ATTCCGGTGGGTTGAAAAGCCCCAACCCGAGACGGCTTGCTGGATAGTCCGGCATGTTGCCGGAAGCTCCGGTGGGTTGAAACCTCAAACCCGAGAGGGCCTGCCGGAGGGTCCGGCGTGATGGGCTAAGTGCTCGAAACTGAGAGGGCCTATCGGACCTTCCGGCAGTGTGTCGGACACTCCGGCGAGCCAGGTGTCCCAAACTCGAGAGAGCCTACCGGACCGTCCGGCAACGTGTCGGATACTCCGATGGCCCTGTGATTTTTTGTGTCAACACATGATAAAGTTATTAGGTAGCAATCTATTTTCAAAGGAAAGAAGACATGTGTTTAGAAATGAGCTCACCTCTAATCTCAATTGTCTTACGTTAGTTTCATCAATATTAATTTGTGAAGTCTTGTGTGTATCTAAAGTAGCGATGTCCTCATCATTTCATATTTATCAGTTGGTTCGAAAGAAATTCAATTTTAGCCAAACAGTTCATGTGAATCGAATTTTATCTCTGTCGTGTACATTGGACTTATTATATTTGGGTCTTATTAATTGTGATGTATAATGAATTTAGGACAGAATACAATAAAATCACATATTTATTTTTGAAAAAATCATTTGAATTTGAAACTAAAAATTCTGAAATTTTAATTTTTTCAGTTAGTTCTGATTTTTTTTCTAATCTTAGATAATCCATGTTTTACTAAAGATTGTACTTGTGTTGACCACCAAGAACACATGGAAGAGCAGCGTGGCCCTTTCTGGTCATGGGCATCACAATGATATGAACATAATTAATTACTTCTACACGTTATTGCTGTTCATGATGAACACTCAACCCATGTATGGAGTATGGGTGTGTTCTTATCCTTGAATGAATGGCTAGCCCTTCTCTTGATTCATACTCTATCTGTCTCAAAATAAGTGATGTTTTTTTTGCTTTTGAGTAATTATATTTTACTGTTTGCATTGTTAAAATGTAAAAATATAAAACAAACAAGTAGGCTTAAAGTATTTCTAATAATAAAATATTTCGCAATGAAATAAATAATTTTTTACAAAAGATTTTTAAATAAGATAAATGGTTAAACGTTAATATCGAAAAGTCTAGACACTTATTTTGAACATAGGAAGTATCAAACGACCTAACCGACGAAACAAGCACTCTTCCCATCCAATTTGTAGCATTTGACCAAACCGAGGAATAGGGTCTTCATCTCCTTTGTTTGTATTCGAGGACCAAATCCCTGAAAGAGGTCTTGTGCAGATGACGGTGCTATTTTCATGCCTCCCATTGTGATTTTGTATGCATGTTTCATTTCATTTAAAATATAATGTTTCAAGTATTTTGATTCCTTATTCCAGAAGAATACAGAGTTATCGGCAGCTGAAAATCATGGGCTTCGAGCAGCAGTGCCTGGATGAGGAGGACCAGGTTGGATATTACACGAGCTTCAGACCTGATTGGATTCTGGAACCCGCGGCTGTACGAGTAGATTTGTTGAGTGTGTGATTTGATGTCTTCCCCGCACAGCCTGTCCCGTTAGGATTTTTCTTTTGGCTTGTATCGCGGAAACTGGATGGTTTGAATGAAAATAGTGAAAACTAAAAAAAAATTGCAACAGTAAACTATAAAAACTGAACAAACACAAAAATAATTATTTCAAATGAAAATTTTCTAGTTTACTGCTAAGTTTTTCTGGTGTATTGACTGATTTTGAATTTTTAAATTTAAAATCAAATCAGCTTGTACGATTTTTCACAGATTTTTTTTGTCTATCAATAAGAGTCTCCGCTAGTTGAACCACGTCCAGTAGACGACCTCTTCCGCTCATCCCCTTCATAAAAACTTACTTAAAACATTTTTATTCAGTGAGATTGAATATTTCTATGCAAAAAGAAGTGCCTTCCTCTTTTCCCTCATTTCCAAATTAACTAATAGGGTAAATCAAGAAAAGCAGCTGCAACAGGAGTCATCGCCCCTATGATCCAATCAATTGGATTGGTTTTTCTGGTTTATCAATTAGTTTTTAGATTTTTCAATTTCTTTTCAAATTTTTAAATTTTTTAAAAAATTTAAACTGAAAACCGATCGCGTAGTGAAATTGAACCGGATCAATTTCACCTAAAACTATGAAAACAGAACTGACGGTTTTCAGCAGAGCCTGGGCAGAAGCTGTTCGGTTGGCTGTTTGTCCCGTACCACTCATCTCTCATCTGTGCATGTAGAAGAACAAGTGTCAGTGCATGCTGTGGGTCAGATCCGAAAGATACGAATTCCAGAGTCCTCTGTCTCCAGGGAGCCAGGATGTAGGTATCCAATCCCGTCCTGAATGATTGCCATGTAGTAGTGGCGAATGATTGTGGGAATGAGCGAAAACGCAGTAGTGGAGACTCACGGGGCTAGGCAGCAATGGTAGCAAGATGTTCAGCAGTGGTGAAGGCGTATCATTTAATCGTCGTATGATGATCAGCCAAATATTCCATGTGAAATCAAATTATTGTTGCCCTTACTCGAGTTTCATAGCATTAAAAACAATATATATGGTCTTTTTTTTAGAAACAACAATATATATGGTCTTGAAAATCGTGTACACACATTGAGAGGACACTTAGGAATATTAAAAATCAAACATAAAGTAGCAGGGTCGTAATGGGATTATACAATATACTCCACTGTATTACGTTGTGTATGTGTTTATATGTAGTCGGTGCTAGCATTTACATATGCATGCTCCTCAGCCTACGTTGATAGTTGTACGTGTACATACACAATGAAACAAGAAAGACAGAAACAAAAGAAGGAAACCCCAAAACAATCGTCAAAGTAGCCAAAACTGAATAGAAACTTAATGGTCGCTCAGCACTGAGCGAGCCTAGTAGCTGCGCTTAGTTTGCGCCCTCTGGCTTGTAGGCTATGAAGCTGATGCACTGCACCTGCCTGGAGTTGTCGAAACCGATGACGCGGATGAAGCAGTCGGGGTAGGCGGCCTTGCACTCCTCCATCTCCTTGAGCACCTGCGTGGCGTCGGTGCAGCCGAACATGGGCAGCTTCCACATGGTCCAGTAGCGGCCGTCGTAATACCCGGGGGAGCTGGCGTTCTCGCGGAAGACGAAGCCGACCTTGCTGAACTCGAGGCACGGGATCCAGTTGGAGCGGATGAGGTACTCGATCTGCTTCAGGAGGTCCTCGGTGCTGAGCGGCGGCAGGTACGACAGTGTCTCGAACTTCTCATTGCCATACGCCGGCCACACCTGAACATGCATGGGTGATCAGTTGGCATTCCACTCCCACGCTGCAGAGTGAAGAAGCACGTGTCGCTGTTTTGCTTACCTGCATGCACCTGATCCTTCCACCGTTGCTAACCTTGCCCAAACTGACGCTGCTGGAGCGGCGGCTCACCGGGAGTCCGGCGGCGGACTTGAGGCCCTGGAAGGGGGCGACGGAGGTGGCAGACGACGCCATCACGGAGGGAGCCATGTCTTCCTAGCTAACCGATGGACTGTGTAGTCTACTGAGTACTACTACTACCTGCAGCGCCGCCGGCTTGTGAGTCGATCGTGAGCCCTCCTCGTTCGGTGGCAGCGGTTCATATAACCAAACGTTTGGGGCGTTGGACGGCTGGGGCTACGCGAACGCCGGGATGTGGAAGGAGCGGCTGCCGTTCGCCGATCCGTGGCGTGCGTGGCGGATGCGGTCGCGATGAAAAGGCGTCGCGCCGTCGTTGGGTGAGGATGGGCAACGGCATGATCAGCAGCGGATCACGAGGAGGTTCGTGGCCTTACGGGCAGGATGTCGCAGCAGTGGCGGTAATCCCGATGGATTTTCTCTCTTGCCTTCTTCCTTTTGTCCGATCCCAGTGGAATTTCTTTCTTGCCTTCTTCCTTTTGTCCAGGACTGCGGTGGTTTCAGAGCCGGAGCTACATATGTTCTTGTGGGTGCATATGCACCATTTGCACCCAGAGATTTTGAACATTTTAATGTTATCAGGTATATTTTCATCTTTTATGCACCCCCGTTAATCTCATCAACATGCACCCACAAAGTTTAAAAAAGCAAGATCAAGCACTCTAAATTAGAGTATTGCACCCCCCTTCGACATACTCTAGTGACGGATCCGTGGTTTTTTTTGTTTTCTCAGAAAAATCAAATTTCATTAAACAAAGGACAAATTAAGCAACATCACCGGCCACCAATACTGGATCAGTGGGAGCATGCGAAAGCGTTTCCTTGTGTGTACACTGTAGCGTGATGTAAGGAGATACGATAAGCACAGCGTTGTGCACTCCATTGATCAGTTTTCTTGGAATGGTGGATACAGAGAACACGGTTAATTACTTGAAGAAACATTGTTACGAGAACTAGCTAGCTAGAATAACGAGAAGATGAGAATTTGCACTGTCCAATGTAGTAAGATTGATCAAAGTGGATCGTGCTTTGGATCCAATTTCTTGTGACGCAGGATTGGGGGTGGTCAAGGTCATCATAGATAATAAAGAGGGAAAGCTACTGCTATGCTCCAGGAGGTACTGTTCACCATCTGGGACGCTAAAGAAACAGAGGCATTGGCAGCGCGAGGAGGCATTGGCCTTGCTGCTGAATGGTGCAGGGAAGGAAGGAGTGATTCTAGAAATTGATTGTACGGCAGTAGTTGCAATGTTAAAGCATCATTCAATACAAAGATCTCCGCTGCATTTTATCTTCTGGCTCGACCGCTGGAGACAGTAGAATCCGGCCGTGTTTTACTTTTGCTTGAAATTTTTCTAGTGACAAGAGCAAACTGTAGTTGCTCATGAACTAGCTCAAGTAGAAAAACGCACGAAACACACTGCAGTTTTGCACCTTAAAGTGTCTGTGTATCGAACAGTTGCTAGGTCGTGATTGTATTCTTATTCCATACGAATAGAAGGTTCTCTTTTTCATCAATAAAAAAGAAGAAGTAAGATTCAAAGTGGGAGACCTTTTGGAGAGCCATTTATCGGCCCGCTTCCTCTTAACTCATGCCAGCCGTTGTTTTCATTTAGAACAGCTCCAACCTTCCCTGAAAATTGGGATTTGCAACCGTCGGCTACAAAGCAGGCAGGGTCGTCGCTGATACCGTCTATTCTGAACCAACGTCACCTTCTGTCTACGCTGCATCAAAATGTCCCTCAATCCATTGACGGAACTACTACAGAAACTAGATGATTCACATAGCGTTGCCGCGGGAATTTATAATGGTGATGATGATTTATTATGGTAGAATAAAGAAAAGCTCATAGAAAATAATCATAATAGATAAAAAATTAAAACATATAAGAACTATTTAATAAAATTTATTTGAGCTTACAAGATATGATGATTAATCATATTTAAAATTTTAAAGTTTTTCAAGCTACGTTTATTAATGAAATTTGAATGAAACATTCTCATTGGGTGGATTGAGAAAGAAAGAGGGTCAAATTGAGCAAACCTAGATGGGAGACGAGGATTAAATGGAGGATGATAGCAGGTGAGAGATGAAAGGAAAGAGACAAAGAAATTAAACAGAGAGGTGTAGTATGAACAGCCAAGATCAATTAGAGCATCATGATCGAATAGTCTAAATAAAAAAAATTGATGTGACTCGATAAAAATTCAGCTTTAAGAGTTAGTGGATCGTAAAATATAAATATTATAAATGTCCATCACGTTCGAAGCCTACATTCACTGGCAGTTTCACGACCAACATGCAGAAGCTAGTACTGACGTGACACCGCCACTGATCCTAGCATATCACGAGAGGTTTGCAACACAACGCGCCAGAGACAATTGTATCACGAGCTGTGCTCCTGTGGATGTCATGAGCCCCTAGGGATACTACCAGTGCATGGCTTACAAAATTGGTCAAAGTGGATCGGTTTTCATAGTTTTCAATGAAATAATAAAGGTCGGTTTCTTTGATGAATTTTTTGAAAAAAAATGAAAAAAAAAACTTGGAAATTCAAAATCTGTAAATACATAGGTAAACCAGTGAAAGCATTGTAGTAAACTCGAAACACGGCTCAGTAAACCAGTAAAATGAGTGATGGACCGGTGAAACCGAGCATTTTTTTTATCATTTTGACCAAATTTCATCTAAATTTTGATTTTTGAATTTGAACAGTTTTCAACTGATTTTCGATGAAACGGGCCCTCTGGTTTCTGTGGCTCTAGTGAAATCGTTAACCTTGCATCAGAACGGTTCATCATTAGGATCCCCTTGGGACAAAACCAAGTGGATTTTTGGGCATGGTCTGCTGAAAAAAATGGTCAGTACTCTGTACGTTCTGCCTACAATCTATTAACTTGTATGGACGTACAAAACAGACATATTAAGGAGTCTCAAGCCTCAACCTCTATGGCCAATAATGATTCAGTGTGAAAAAAGGCTATGGAAACTCACTGTGCCACCAGAAGTCAGACTGTTTTGGTGGAGAGTTGTTAATGATTTTATCCCTTGCCGAGCAAATCTGCATAGGAAACATATTGAAAATATCAGTAACTGTGAGGTATGTGGTTCAGATTCTGAAACTACCTTCCATGTATTAATAGAGTGCACCGTCGCAAAAGGCCTTCTGGACTGAAGTTCGAAAAATGACACATGTGAAGCTCCCGAGTTTACACCAAGCAACATGGGCAAAAGACTTACTCGATCCTTCTGTTTGTGCTGAAGAGGAAACCTTCATTCTTCTTTGCGGAATGTGGTCATTGTGGTGCTCGAGAAATGATCGGAAGCGTGGAAAGGAAGTGATTCAGTCATGGAATGCTATTACCTGGGCTGTTGACACTACCGCACACCTACTGCATGAGCGCCATCCGACAACTGCTGAAATCCGACAACAGCGAGGCACTAGGTGAATACAGATGCATCTTTTGCTGCATCAGATCATCAAGGAGGTACTGGAGCAGTACTTTGGGATTCTAATGGGAATTTTCTTAAAGCATCAGCAAGGTGGCTTCCGAATGTCCAGTCGGCACTATCAGCAGAAGCTTATGCATGTTGTGATGGTCTCCGGATGATAGCAGCACGTGAAGATGTCAATCTGATTCTGGAGACTGATTCGAAGACACTAGTTGATATGTGGAACAACCAAAGCTTTGAGTTTGCAGAAGTAGCAATATTCCTTCAAGAGATAAAGGAGATGGCGGCTCACTTTGCGTCCTTTAAATTTGAATTTGTAGGAAGGGAGGCAAATTGGGCTGCACACTTGTGTGCCCAGGAAGCGAAGAATCATAGAAATAGATATGAGTGGGATCACCCACCTTCTTTTTTATTGCATTGTCTTCAGACATATTGTTATCCGTTTGAATGTTAAAATTTCTATACTTTGATTCACAAAAAAAAATTAGCAGGCATAGTACTGGCACTACTTAAAATTATGCGTATGAATGAAGGTTATAATTAAGTACAGTCCCAGCAATAGATATAAGAATACACAATATCATTAGGGTCTTTTACATGCAGCTATATATAAACCATTACTCACCAAGCCAGTCATGATCAAACTAGTACTAGTGAGTTTTCATGTGATTTTTACTATTTTTCTTGCTGTATCAATTGAATGCAAGAAGGACGATAATATAGCTCCAAGCACCGGCTCAATTCTCAAGCATATAAACAATACATTAGTTATCTTTTTATTTATTTTTTGCTAAACGCATATAAGAATGCAAGTGGGTATCCGCGAGGATCAAAATTAATTCAAATTTTATGGATCAAAATTAATTCAAATTTTATTGGCATTTACAGGTTACTCGTAAAATTTTAACTAGATGTGGATTTATGGGCATGCCCAGTCCCTAAACACAATACAAACACACGCACACCCAACCTTTACAATCGAGTGCCTGCCTCTAAAAGCTGGTTTTGAGCTATGGCTGGGTGATTGGTGATTAAAGGGATATTCCTATTGTTCTCCGTCCTGTGTCATGTTTTCAAATTTTGATGGACTCTTCCTGAAGTATGATCTGGATGGTTTTGCTGAAAACGGAAGGAGAGGTTTTTATTAACCCATACAAAACATTGACCGGGTAACATGGCTCTTCTTTGGCTTCCACTTTCCAACATTGCTCCTGATGCTATGAGGTGCCATGAGCAACATAGAGGGAAAATGGGGAAAAGACAAGGATTTTTATAGGAAAAGTCCATTCCCCCGTGGGAAAAAATTGTTAAACACTAAACGAGTGGTGACCCTCAGCTTAACACTTACTCTTTCTGTTTTTAAAATGATGTCGTCGTTGACTTTTACAATCAACTTTAACTATTCGTCTTATTTAAAAATTTTGCACGAATGTGTAAAATTTTAAATTGTGATTTAAATAACTCTAATGATAAATTAAATTATATCAAAATATATGAGATTTATCAAAAAAAATTAATAAATCAAATAGTCAAAGTTGAATTTAAAAATCAACGACGACATCAATTAAAGAACGGAAAAAATAGACGTGATTAAGCACGTTTAATTATTTTATTACTCTCACTGTTTTTTAATTTAATTGATATTGGTGTTGACTGCTCTCTCCTGCCACCGCCCTTAGCCGATGCCGCTGCCCTGGCTCCGCCCCATCGCTCTGCCCTGCCTCTGTTCCCGGCGATTGACTTGACTTGTCCCGGCTTTAGTTTTGTGTTGCGGTGGTTGAGCGCTGGTTGCGTGTGCTGGGGGTCCTCTCCTTCCTCGGTTGCCCACCTCACCTCACTCCCGTGACTCGTCGTCTCCTTCCTCGGCCTCGTCGCGGAGCGGAGGCCTTGGCCCTTGGGCAGGACGTGGCAAGGCAGGACAAGTCAGTAGCAGCAGTGATTTTGAGGTGTTCTTGCTGTTTTCCGGCGGAATTCTGCCGCTCTGATCTTCTCGACACCGTTTCTCGGTTCCAGTTCCCAGCCTCGATTCCAAGAACTAGTCTTTCTATCCGCTCCCCCCACCTTTCATCACCCAAAAATACACGGCACCACCACGGTTCTGCCGAATTCCGAATTCTCTAGTTATGGATCCAATCCAGTGAGGTTTTTCCGATTTGATACTGCTGTTCGTGGTAGGTTGAAACTGAATTCCGTTGGTCGCCCTCCAATTTGACATAGGAAGCGCCTTGGTTCTATTGTTACATTAAGCAGTTGCGGCCTGTTACATTAAGCAGTGTACTATGCTTGTTGCATTAAGCGGGCTGACGGGCACCGCTAAGCCGCCGCGTAAGTTTGGTGGCGTTGGGCGGTACTGCATTAGCGGCCTGCTTAGCCGTTGCGGCGGCGGGGCGGGCCGCCGCAACCCGCGCCGCTTTCATGCCTATGCTGGACAGGAGCTGCGTGGGATAGGGGCGTGCTGGACCGGGGGTGCCTAAAGAGCGCGTATAGCCCGAAGCGTTGCGGTGCCATCCCCCCTCAGCGTTTAATCACACTTAATCATCTGCACGGTTATTCTCCGAACAATTCACTCTGTCAGTTTAACCTTCTAAATATAATCTTAACTCAATTTACTCTTTTAAACTATTCAAATTGGTATATATACCCAATTATATAATTTATTTTTTTATTCTCTTTGTACAATTTGAATTTGAAGCTTAAATTTTGTACAAAGGTAAATAATAGCTAGTATCCTTAATGTTACGAAAATATGTTATGACTTTTTTGAGATACTTTTTTTTTACATTTTTATATACACGTTGTTAAGATATAAATTTTGTACAAATGTACCTTATAATTCTTATTTTAAAAGATATAATATACTTTTTTAACATATGGAATTATATCTTCTACCACCATGCAAAATTTGAACTTCAAATTCGAAGTGTACAAAGAGAAACTAAAAAGATAAATTGCACAAGAGTTAGATTAATTGCACGGATTTGAATAGTTTGAGGGAGTAAATTAAGTCAAGATTTTGTTTAGATGGTTAAACGGACAAAAGTGAATTGTTTAGGAAGTAAAATAGATTATTCATTTTGACACACTTGTGATTTAAACAATATCATAAGCTATCCAATTATAGAAGTGTTTATATATCCCTGCCTCGAGATGCACATATCTATTTTGTAGCAGGAGGCAAAAGCAGTAAAAAATATAGTTTTTTTATGGCTTCTTTACTCATTTCTACGTTGCGATCATAATAAAAATTATTTTTCCAAACATTTTAAAAATTACTTTTTGCAAAGAATTATTTTTTACAAGGAATTATACCAACAAGAAGTTGTTTTCTGCAGATAAAAGTTGTTTTCTACTTAAAAACCTAACCACAATAAAAGTTGTTTCCTAGAGAAGTTGTTTTCTACATAAAAATCTATACAACGAGACCTATATTAGAGTATTTTCAGTAAATACTTTAAAATGACTTCGTGCTTTGAAACAAACTTAGTAATATACAGCACAGAAGTTTTCAGTAAATGCTGTAAAAAAGATCGATGCTGAGAGCACCAAAAGAGATGCTGTATCGGGTGCTTTATCCCGGTTTGGTCGGCCGCGAACATATTTTTCTCGTCCCGCCGAGTCAGCCCTCCGCCGCTGCCGATCGCTCCATCGCCACCCAATTGTCGCTCCGCCGCTCTCCACGCGTGGCTCCGCCACCGAAACACCTCCTGCGACAGTTGGCTGCCCTGGTCCGTCGTTCCCTCGCCGGCCCCACCCACCGTATCTCGTCGCCGCTCGGGTTTGGATCGACGCCGCCACCCATTGTTGATGTTTTGCCGCGCCCGCCGGAGCATGCCCACCACGCGCTGGCGACATGGCAGCCCGCTGCTTCTATGAGCAGAACACCAGTGACACGATGATTGTTTTTCCCTTCCCGTGCTGTTTGTTTCTTCGTTCGTTCATGCCGCCGCTGATGCACCCGAAGCTGCTGGCGGCCATGCGTCGGGGTGTAGACTGCTCTGTTGTGGCAGAGGGCCGCAGGGGGTGAGGACCTGCAAGTCACGGTCTAATCCTTTTCCCCCACTTCCTTGCATGCCTTGCTGGACGACGTTGGCCGGTGTACGTTGTTGCTCAGTTCACTGGTTTTGATTGTCTCGCAATTTTGGTCCTGTTGGACGAAGATTATTATAATTTGAATCATAGAGGTAATCTAGTTTATATAAATATAATCTGAAATGTGGTGTTTGAAGGGCTAGATTATATAAATTATTTTTAGTTTTTTCTCAATAAATATCATATTTGCCCTTCAATTATTTAAATAGTATTTTTGTTCCCGCCAATTTGTTCAGCCTGCGTGTGAGTTGAGCGCTGGATTTCTTGGATAGATACGTCACGTAATGGCTTCTCAATGTCATTCATCTGAGTTAAGGACCACTATTTTTTAATTTCTTCTCACAACGTCATGTGATATTCCAAACACAGGTCAAGTACGATATTGGAGCTCCGCCAGCAACACTCAAGTTGTTGATAAAATGCAATAATTAAACAATCAAAAAATATTAAATTTGTAATATTGTCATGTTCACGACTGTAGATATATTCGTGTGTGTTTATGGATTAGAGACAACAGTTGGAGTACAGGAGATATAGGTGGAAGCGGTGGCAAATCCTTGTAATTGTCTGCAACTAACAAAGGGTAGTTTGTCTTTTAAAAATCATAATCAAATTTTTGCGGGTAGACCAGACTATGAGTTTAATGTAATCTGAAAGCATAATTTTTATAATTTAGACAATAAATTGATATGTTTGGAACCGAAAAATTATATAATCTAGTTTCTTATAATTTAGGTGGTTTCAAACATAATCTTTACCTACGGAGTAGAGCAGTTCTTAAAGGGTGGTGTGATGGTAGGGATTTGGATGCTCCAATTTTTTTTTACCAAAGTCAAAGGAGAATAGCCTCTCAGCATCTCCGCCGGCAGCCTCCATCCTCCTCAAACCAGCGACGACACCTCCACGATGTACCGAGCTCAAGCTCGTTGAAATGTGTTAAAGAGAAAGAAAATATAAAGCATCGTATTTAAAATATTTGCTGCAACGAAATATTTTGAATCTTTAAAAATATGATTCATAGAATCACCTCCACGACGTACTGAGCTCAAGGTGCTCGTTAGAAATGTGTTAAAGTGAAAGAAAATATAAAGCATCTATTTAAAGTATCTGCTGCAGCAAAAAAAATTTAAATATTTAAAAAATTATTTATTGAATCTTTAATATTATATATAGAATATCAGTTTTACAGCATCTAGCTGCCGGTAAGAATTGTCACAGGGTATATTAAAATCAAGTGTAACTTGCAGGTGTTACATTGCAATAAATGTACTCGTAGATTTAAGTTGGTGTTTGTAATTTATCTTAAAAAATATTAACCTCCGTTTACAAATACTTGTCAGTTTTGACTTTTTTACAAATTTTTTGACCGCTCGTTTTTTTTTAAAAAATTTGACATATAGATATAAAAAATATACATTCTCAAAGTATATACGATGACAAATCATATGACGTTATTTATAAGTTAACTAACGAAATAATTTTAAAATTATAATTAGTTAAAGCATAAATAGTAAAAGTCAAAATTGTCAAGTATTTGTAAACGGAGGTCAGTAGATAAGATAAAATTAACCCTGCCACAGGATTCAGACAATTTTGTTCGAAAATAAGTGAGACAATTTTGGATTTATATGGGGATTTATACGCTTTAATACCTTCTGATAAGTTTTTTTTTTCAATTCTCCCGTTGGATGATCCGATAATGTAAAGACTACACAGCACCCTCAGATCAAGATCGGGTGGCTAATATTATCTGGGTAGTCAGGGCAGAGAGGAGTTTGCCCTAGGTACCGTAGCGCCGCCTGCCCGCTTCCTGACCGTCTTCCGCCATCCCGCCGACAGCCGCGGCCGGCCCCTGTCCACGGCCACGCCGCCGCCCTCCTCCTTCTTCCTCCCGACCGCTCGCTGGCCGCCCGTCCCTTTCCAAGGCCACCTATCCACCGTTGGCACAGAACCTACCCCAAAGGGCCCAAACCCTACTGCTACCACAGTTCCGCGCCGCTGCTCCTCGTTTCTTAAACCCGTGGACGTTTTTCCTAAGTCCCGCACTGCTTCCACGAACGTGGTGGGTAGGGATTGTGGAATGGAAGGAGATGGAGAGCCGCCAGTCGTTGCGCCAATGGAGGTTGAAGTGGAGATGGTGCCGTGCGCTGGGGCATCCCCTCCCGCCGCCTTCAATTCCACATCCCTGAAGTCAGATAACATCTTCTCATCGAGACGGCTGGGCCTCAAGAACAGCATTCAGACCAATTTCGGCGACGATTATGTCTTCCAGATCGCTTCTTGGTAAGTTCGCTCGCACTAATTCGTTCTGGACTGCAAGTTTTTTGTGGTGTGAATTGATTAGACAGACCTGGGTCTTGGTGGCCCATTTAAGCTAACGCTTTGAAGTTGAATCAACCAATTTATTGTAATACGGGCAATTTTATCCTTTTTTTCTCGCTCATTATGTCAATATAATTATGTTTTGACTTAGATGTAAGCTTACCTGTTATATGTTGCTTTCATAACCATATGGCTATCTTCCTAATCGTCCTTTCTTGCTTTGATGTTTCTTAATCCATACTGTTTGTGCTTCTAGTACTCATGTGGTTGTGCTTCTGCTTCTTGTTTGATATATCTGTTTCCAAGCCAGGAGATCTCAACGCTTGCAGTTTCCTTGTCAACAAACGCCCTCAAATTTTATTCCCCAGCAACTGGACAATATCTGGGGGAGTGTAAAGGACATGGAGGAACGATCAATGAAATTTCCTTCTCAGTTCCTTCATCACCAAATCTTGTCTGTTCTTGTTCGTCAGATGGAACTGTCAGAGCGTGGGATACAAGGAACTTCAAGCAGGTTTCTTTTCTTACACATTATGGTTGTTGAGTATTGTTATCAGTTATACAACTGCTGTAATGTACGATCGTGATACCTTGGAGCACCTTGTTCAGTTATTCAACAATGCTTATTTCTGGTCATGATTGCTGATGTTTGGGATTACATGTTTACACTAGAGGCTAGGGGTGGAAAATGCCAATATGTTTTCACCGGAACTCGGTATTTTGAATTGTTCATGAAGTATGGGCCTGACTGCAGTAGGGCTATCCTTGTTTGGTTTCCATATAACAGCAGTGGGGAACCTGGGAGGATTTAAAGGTTGGGAAGACTCAACTACCAATTGTGAGAGGGAATGAATTTTTGTGAGACGGGAGCCCTGGCGCAGCGGTAAAGCTGTTGCCTTGTGACCATGAGGTCGTGGGTTGAGTCTTGGAAACAGCCTCTTGCACAAATGCAGGGAAAGGCTGTGTACAAAAGACCCAAATTGGTCAGACCCTTCCCCAGACCCTAAGCAAGCAGGAGCTACATGCACTAGGCTGCCCTTAGTGAATTTTTGTAAGTTTTCACATAGTTATTACAGGGAAAATCTACCACCGCCTGCCAAATCAGTCCTATATAGTGCATAATAGTAATTAAAATAAAAATAAATTCCTAACAGTTAAAGTATTTCTGATTTACTTATATCTTATGTCCTACATTGAGAATCTGTTCATTTTTATGTTAATGTAGAGGTTATCTTTAAGGCCTTGTTTGGGTATCAAAGCTTTTTAATACCAAGGTATTAAGAAACCTTTAGAAGGCAATGTCAAGCAAAACCATGGTTTAGAAAAAAAAAAGGTAAGGAGTGAAGTTTTCAAAACCGCAAAATGGTTGCAGTTTTCTCAATGCCATGGTTTTTAAAACTACAAAATTTATTCCATCCAAACATCTACTTACTTTCTAAAACCAAATTTTTTGGCTAAACCATAGTATTCTTTCAAAACTCCAAAAATACTTTGCATCCAAACAGGGCCTAAACTTCTGTACTTCGCATCCAACTGCAATTTACTTTTACAGTTCCTGAAGCAGCTATGATACACAGTTCTGCGTATTTTAGAAAAACTGCAATTTACTTTTAAGCGCTTGAAGCAGCTATGGTACCATGATCATGTGTTTTATTCTGCTGCACATACAAAAGCTCTACCCTTTTTATCTTTTCTGTTGTCAATTCCAGTATTCAGTAGTCTCATATTTTAATTATTTATCTTTCATGTTTGATTTGTTTGAGCTTGTATCATGGAAATCTTAGTATTTTTCATTTTTTTCTCAATGGTGGCCATTCTCCTTTAATACTGGATGACTAAATCTTTTATTCACTGTGAAAATAATAATGGAGATACTGGAGTTTGTGTGCAAGCTTTCAATAGGTTTTCTGTACTTTGTGACCATCATGAATGCATTTATGCAATTTCATTGTCAATTTTATTCTCAGCATTAATTGTTGTTCAGGTTAATAGGGAAATATCATTTTTGTTAAATAATGCTTTGATTGTTTTGTGCTTTTTTTTTGCTTGATAAATCATACAGATCTTTGTGCTTGATCATTATTATACGTAGAATTCCCACTATTCACTGATCCCTGAATGTTTACCTAGATATCTTTGCTAAGAGGAGGTCCGTCACAAGAAATGTTCAGCTTCTCTTTTGGTGGTTCAAGTGGTAACCTACTTGCTGCTGGTACTAATGCACAGGTAGATTAGTATTGTTCTGTCACCGATCTTATATAATGTTTTTTTTTTTGTTTTGAAGAGTGTTGCTGTGGTGGGAATTGGAAAATTCAATAGCAGATTGGATGGAGGGAAACGAGGGAACAATTCTAGGAAATTTTGTTTAATTTTTTCTTGATTCCTTGAACCGTGATACCTTCCTATTTGTAGGGCCTCCCTAACAAGATTCTTAAAGGACCTTTGAATATGATCTTGCCCCAAGACAAATAACTGATATAAGGAATTTTGGAAAAGAAATGCTTTTTTCTAACTTAATCACTCTTCCGTACTTGTGACTGAATTACTATACCTACCTGCATGTGTTTTGTTTCCATAACATGGCTCCTCACAAGATAGCTAACCCTTAAAACTATGCTCAGATATGAGAATATAGCATTTGACCTTCTCTCTTAAGCCCCTAATAGACTCATGACCACATAATCATCCTACAGATTCTGTGTCTCTAAAGCAGGGAAAAAGAGGAATTTTAAATTCCTTTTGACCGAGTAAGATCGTTCATTTTCACTGGATTTCACCAAAGCAATCTTTAGGAATTCTGTTCATGCCTTATGTTTCAAAGGATATTCAAATATCTACTCAGCCCTTTTTCTCTTCACTATTCAGAGGTTGAAACATGCTAAGGTGTGCAGTGCCTTTACCCAGTGTAATTATTGTTTTGCAACTTATCTTAGTCAATGCCATGCTGCCTCCTTAGTCTATGCCATGCTGCCAAGGTTTTCCGTACTGCTGCTATGGGCGCCTGTGCCACTATGCCTTGATGCACGCCGCGTATCAGTTGCCAAATTCTATTATTCTCTCTTATGCTAGTTATTGTCTCTTTAGTGATTTTAGTCAGATGACCTACTGCTCCTGCTTTCTTTGTGTATATGACATCTTTTGTAGCGCGTGGTCTCATAAACTACTCCTCACCTTTCAGATTATATTTTGCTTGTGGGAACTAGAACGAATACGGGGTCGAGTTCTTTACTAAAAGCAGAAGTTTTATATTCACTTTTCTTAATGATGTATCCCATTCTTGTAACTTCTTAGGTTCTTTTGTGGGATTGGAGAAATTCAAAGCAGCTTGCATGCCTGGAGGAATCCCACATGGATGATGTGACACAAGTATGTATTACTCTTTGTTGATGCAATTTCATTTTACATTTGCTCTTTTCTCTTGAAGGATTTGTTGAAACTTTGTGCCAATCAGTGAACTGTTGTCATGTCTGCTTGTTAGGTTTTTCCTTCCAAGTTTTAATTCATCATCCTAGCTGTCGGTGTCATGTCACAAACAAGTAATTTGTAATTGCACCATATCATCAATAGTGTTGCATGTTATCCCACTGTTTGGCAAGTTATACATTCATTTTCTTCCTAAGCTCCAAATGTTTCGCCATATCGTGTTTGCAAACCTTATTCATTTAAATTAATTGATTTGTACCAGCTAGAATTTATTCACTTAACAGTTTCTAGACTGTGTGATTAATTAACCTGTGTTGATCTGATTTGTTGCTTTGTGTGGATAGGTTAAATTTGCACCAAATCAACACAGCAAGCTTATTTCTGCAGCAGTTGATGGACTAGTATGTGTTTTTGACACTGATGGAGACATTGACGAGGACAGTCATCTGCTATCTGTATGTCAAATTTTTACATACTTTAACTTGTCAAATAACTATTGGCAATGAGCTCAATCTACAATTACCTATTACTAACATGCCCAATGGAGCTTCAAGTTAAAGCTATGTGGTGATGATGAACATGTAATGTAAGATTGATATGGCTAGGGAATGGGCGCTTTATTGATGAATTGGAGGGGAATTACAGCAGCAATCTAGCAGGGACAGAGAGGATCGCCCTCCCTAGGAGGTCGATCACTTAACTCTCTTTTCTGCCTGCCCCTAATGTTCAGCCGTGCCAGGTTTACATAGCCTACCTGGCCGGCTGACTCATCTTATTCCTCTAGATCTAACTACCTATTGTTTAAATCCAACAAATTATTGCTTAGCCAACCAATCTATTAGCTGCGCCCAGCTTTGTCTAACAAGCTGCGCTTAACTTTATCCAGTAGGGGCAGCCGCACCCCTTCTCTTCTTCCTGGTGTACTGCTGCCCAATGAAAGCATCATTCCAGCGGAACGCGTCCCGCTTGAGGAGGGCAGTGAGCGGAGCAGCAATGGCGCCGTAGTTGTTGATGAAGCGCCTGTAGTAGCCGGTTAGGCCAAGAAATCCTCGTAGGGTGTGCAAGGTGTGCGGTAGCGGCCAGTTCTGTACGGCTTCGATCTTAGCGTGGTCCATGGCCACGTCGTCTCTCGAGATGATGTGGCCCAAGTACTCGATGCGGCCTTCGGCAAACAAGCACTTGGAACGCTTGAGGAACAAGCTGTTGGCGCGTAGGGCATCGAACACTGAGTGGAGATGTTGTAGGTGTTCCGAAAGAAAGGTGCTGTAGATCAAAATATCATTGAAGAACACGAGCACAAATCTTCAAAGAAAGGGGCGAAGAACCTCGTTCATAAGAGACTGGAACATCGCCGGAGCGGACCGAACGCCATGACCACGAGTTTGAAGTGTCCATGGTGTGTCCGGAACGTCGTCTTACGGATGTCGTCGTCGTGCATATGGACTTGGTGGTAGCCGCTGCGGAGGTTGAGCTTGGTGAAGGAGGCACCACGGAGTTCATCAAGTAGCTCGTCGACGACAGGGATGGGGAACATGTCGTGAACCGTCTTGGCGTTGAGGGTGCGATAGTCAATGTAGAAGCGCCAGGAGTTGTCCTTTTTGCAGACGAGGAGAACTGGCGATGAGAACGCCGACATGCTTGGACGGATGATGCCCTGTTGCAGCATGTTCGCACATTGTCGTTCGAGTTCGTCCTTAAGCAGTTGCGGTTAGCGGTACTATCGGACCACCACAGGCGCTGTGTCGGGGAGGAGTTGGATACGATGATCGCAGCTGCGGCTCGGCAGGAGCGAAGTAGGGACAACAAAGATGTCGTTGAACTCCGCCAATAGAAGCTATAGGAGGTCCAGGCATTCCGTGGTGTGGAGGTGCATGCTGTTTGGAGCGCCTGCGCCTGTCCACTTGACTCGTGATCATGGTGCAAAAAGGCCATGGTCTGGCGTCGGAAATCCCATAAGATGGGTCCGAGGGACTGGAGCCAGTGGCAGCCCAGCACCAGCTTGTAATCGGCAAGGGGCAGGACGAAGAGGTTGATGGAGAACCCCTAACCACCAATGGATACCTCCACGCTGCTGCAGACTCCATCGGATGGAACGCGGTCCCCATTGGCGACACCCACAGTAAGGCTCGGTCGTGGTTCTAGTTTGAGGCTGAGCCGACAGGCAATGTCGTGGGTGATGGAGTATGTGGAGCCAGAATCCGCCAGGGTGCGCAAGGAGGTACCCTGGAGAGTGGTGTCAAGCAGCATGTTGTTCGCCGTTGTGACCCCTATTAGGGCGTGGAGGGAGATTTCTACATCCTCCTCGTCAGAGGTGTCCCCATTTGCTGGAGACTCATCGTCTGGCGCGTCCTCCGTCAACTCCATGAGGTAGAGGCCCTTCATCGTGCATGTTCTGTAGTGATCTTTGGTGAACCTCTCTGGGCAGTTGAAGCAAAGGCCGTTGGCGCAGCGCTATGCCATCTCTTGAGGTGTTAGGCGCTTGAATCGGATGCCGACAGGCGGTGGCACCCCTTTGGTGGGTGCTGGCGGCATCTGGATAGCACTCTTGGGAGCTACTGGGGGTGTCTGAGGTGCTAAGACGACCATAAGAGGTCGGGGACGTCGGGTAGGCGTGAGGTAGAACACGTGGTCCTGTGGAAACCGCCTAGGCGTCGTCGTCCTCGTCCAGCACTTGACGACGCTCGAATGGCCTGGCGAGTCCCATAGCGTCACGGGACTACGGGCATTGCAGCATCTGTCTGCAACGGGTTGCGCAGGCCCCTCATGTTGCGGCAACGGGCAAGCAGGGGTAGGAATTTTGTTGTATATTCCTCCTCCGTACCCATGCGGCGTAGCTTCATAAGGGCACGGAGAGGGTTGCTGCGTAACGGTGGCCCGAACACGCGCTGGACCTTGTTGACCAAGTCCGTCCAGGAAGGCGCGCCGCTGTTCTGCTCCAGCCGGTAGTACTAGTCATGCGCGGCACCCACCATGTAGGACGCGTACCAGACGCGTTCCTCATCTGGTGTGCGATGTGCGCGGAAGAACGGCTCCGCCTTGTAGAGCCAGGTGACTAGGTCGGTGGAATTGTCATACTCCAAAAACCGCAGCATGTGAGTGGGTAGTTCACGTGATGGCTGAGGCGGTGGTGCCGGTTTCTCTGTCTTCTTGCCTCTGTGGGAGCCGCCGGATGAGTGTTGATCTGATTGCAGCCTATTGACGGCGACGGTGAGTCAGCTCTGGTCGCCTTTCATCGTTGTGACCTCGTTCTTGATGGACGAGAGGTCAGCAAGGATGGCGTCCAATGTAGCCTTGAGGTCGTCCATTGCAGGCCGGAGGATCAAATGGATGATACCAGGCTGAAATGGCTAGGGAATTGGGCGCTTTATTGATGAATTGGAGGGGAATTACAGCTGCAATCTAGCAGGGACAGAGAGGATCGCCCTCCCTAGGAGGTCGATCACTTAACTCTCTTTTCTACCTGCCCCTAATGTTTGGCCGTGCCAGGTTTATATAGCCTACCTGGCTGGCTGACTCCTCTTATTCCTCTAGATCTAACTATCTATTGTTTAAATCCAACAAACTATTGTTTAGCTAACCTATCTATTAGCTGCGCCCAGCTTTATCTAACAAATTGCGCTTAACTTTATCCAGTAGGGGCAGCCGCATCCCTTCTCTTCTTCTTGGTGTACTGCTGCCCAATGAAAGCGTCCACAACAAAGATATTGAGATAATTGTGTTGTGCCCCTGTTTTGATATCTAATTGCACATTTTCCCTTGTTTTTCCAACTTGGCATGTTTGCCCATATTTTAAAAAAAAAGAGAGAGCACATTTGCCCCTATTTTCCCTTGAAAAATAGGGGCAAACATGTGCCAGTTTCCAAAGTCAGGGGGTAAATGTACCAAGTTGAAACATGAGGGTAAACGCTCTATCAAATCCTGGGCATCCATGCAAATCACCCTAAAATCTTTTATTGTTATGCTAGATAGTTTGATATCATATCTCTAGGTGTGAGGTATTTGTTTGAAATGGTTATTGATGAACTTGTAGTTGTTGACAAATAAATTGGTACTCATTACTTGAATAAAAAATTGTACTCATTACAAGAATCAGGGTTCCAGTTACCAAGCAGATGAAACCAGTGGAGAATGGTTTGACAAAAACCGCGAAAATGGTCGAAAAATCACTCCAAATAAAAAAAATCAAAACTTGAATGAAATTTGGTCGACCGCTACAGTAAACCTTTGTTTTTTGCAGTTTATTGAGTGGTTTCACTGGTTTACCAACGGGTTTCTTTGGTTTTATTGATTTTTAAGTTTTATATTTTGAAACCTACAGGTTTACCCCTCGATTTACCGGTTTTCGAAATTCCAAATTTTCTTTTTTTTTTCTGAAAACTGGACCGGTTTCAACGGTTTTGTTAACCTTGACAAGAATATTTTTTAAAGCTTTTCATTAATGATTCTTATAAATTTCTGATGATTGTCTCTAGGTTATGAATGCAGAAACATCTATTGCTAAAGTAGGATTTTTTGGCAATATGTATCAGAAGCTTTGGTGTTTAACACATATTGAAACATTAAGGTAACATTGATATGCATGGTTATGTTTTTATTATACAATTGCAGTTGAAAAGAATTTTGCCTGAGGATTCACCTTGATAGAAATGCACCCCTACTTGTTAGTTAGTTAGTTAAATAATTAAACTAGGAAAGCTGCATTGTTATACTGTTTCCCTTCAATTTTCACAGTATCTGGGACTGGACTGATGGTACTAGAGAATTGAATATGGAAGATGCTCGTTCCATGGCCACTGATAGGTGGAACCTCGATCATGTGAGTGTTACTTAGCTTAAATTTGACTTTGTTCTTTAGATTTATACTATGAACCCTCTATAAATATTGATGTTTCACACAATTCGTCTGAATTTTTGGCATGCAGCATGCAACAACAAAAGCATTCCAAATCTGTGGTAATATCATTTGATTATTGATAAACGATTCTGGTTGCAGTTTGTCATTATTTTAAATTTATCCTTTTGACACCTGTTCTTAAGTTGATGCTGCTTGTCTAGTGAAACTATCTAGCATAATCTTTTTTAATCGAAAGGCAAGTTTCGTATTGCATAGGCTGTATTCCTGTCCTGAATAATGTATATATTTCTTGCTTACCGATGGTTGCTTTAGTGGGCATGTGTTCCAGACACAGTATTATTTGTATTTTTTATAAGCATATTATAGAAAACATTTTTTCCCTTCATTGAAGTTCTACTGTTATAATTTGCCCTATGTTGGTTATATGTATGGTTTCCAATTTCCGTAACCTATACTTGGGTATTTGGCAGGTTGATTATTTTGTCGATTGTCACTACTCTGTGCCCGATGACCGGCTATGGTTGATTGGTGGTACAACTGCAGGGACATTGGGCTACTTCCCTGTAAGAAACAATCCTGCCGGAGCAATAGGCTCAGCGGAAGCTATACTGGAAGGAGGCCACACAGGAGTTGTTAGGACCGTGTCTCCAGCTTCAAGCACCCATCAGAGCCTTGGAGAACCTAGAAGTATCTTTGGATGGACCGGAGGTGAGGACGGTCGTTTATGTTGCTGGCGCTCCGATGAAATCACTGAAATAAACAAGTCCTGGATCTCTAGTACACTAGTGTCAAAGCTGGAAAAGAGAAAAAGCCGACACCAGCCGTACTAGCTACAAAGATGTCTTGCTTCCTCTTAATCCCCCTGATGGAACGTGAGATTGTTCCTGACCTCTGCATTTTTTCTATAAAATTGAACTCATTCCTCTAAAATTTCTGGGTTCTTGCATTCTGAAGGGTGCCTTAAATTCTAGGCCGTGATGAAAATGTCCGTGTAGCAGTAGCACTATGTAGTGTAGTTTTGGCATTATGTACTGTTTGACAATGAGTGCATAATTCTTTGCTTTTGCTCTCCAACTATTTGTCCAAGCAAAGATTATGAAAAGTATTAAAATTCATATGTTGTGTTACCGTATCTGAATTCTGTATGGGTCCAAATCAGGGATGATAAATTGGTTCGGTCCGTGCATCATCTCACAAATTAAATCGATTTTTATTAAATTTTAATTCAAAAATAAATAAAAATTTAGTCGATCATAATTTAATCAGGTCCTTACTTTAGTTCATCTTATTCGGCCTGTTTTTTACCCCTAGTCCAAATTGATGATCTCCATTTGAACAAACTCGGTGAGAAATTGCGGATTGAAGTGGACATAAGATATGCTGCTATCTTTTACACTTCCACTTGCAATCTAGCGTTGCACGGACCCTTGAATCAAATGCTGACATGCTAATGTGGACTTAGAGGGTGTGTCCCCTTCGGTTCATTGCTCCTTTCAATTGCAATTACATAAAGACAAATTCTAAAGAATACATCTTTATTTTGTACTATGATTATGTGTTGCTCCTTTTCTTTTAGAATATAAAGTGCATGTTGTTGGCACTCCAATGTTACTCTACGATTTGCCCTGTTCAAAGAGAACATATTTCTTTCACAATTATCTGTTCAAAGAGAACATATTACTACGGTTTTTCACCGTTTTTTCGTGTATTGCTCGGTTTGACTGGTTTTTGAATTTTGAATTTTTAAAATTTTTAATTTATTTGAATTTATTAAATTGAAAACCGTTCAAGCGATGAAACCGAGCCGAACCGATTTCTCAGAAAATCTTGAAAACCGGCTAATTTTCACTGATTTTTTAAACCTAAACCGTTACCCGACACATTCTTACAAAGCCATTCCTCCATTTGATAACTAAACTAAGATCTCCTTTCGGGCGCCCAGTAGCTTCTATGCCAGCCTCTACAGTATCCGCTTTATAGCTACCTGCCCACATGACGCCGCACGCAAAGATGCCACGCCGCCTCGCGAAGTAAAGGAAAATCACTGGGCAATTAATAACTTAAGGCTCATTTGATTGAGATTAGGAGGCTATTTTTTAACTGACTATAGCAATTTATATTATAATTTTTATGAAACACTTAAAATTTTCCCCTAGTAGCGGATACGGCAAGAACAGATGCGATTTTGTTTCTGGAGTTCACCGGGCCTAAACACATTGGGTGGGGGAAAACACCGAAAAAAAACAAGAGAAACCCCCAAAATCCTTGTTTACAATCGGCCGCATCCAGACCGGATCAGGCCAGAAAATCGAAGTGCACACAACAGGGAACTGGAAGCGCTCCTAAATCGACTCGACGCCGTCGTCGTCGTCGCGGCGGCCAAGGAGCAGCGCGGCGAAGCTAGCGGCGGCGCAGAGCGCGGCAACGGCGTTGCCCTCGCGCAGCAGCACGCGGAGCGCGAGCCCGGCGATGTCCCGCGTCGCGCGCCTCCCCTCCGCGACCAGCGACCGCCGGGGCTTCCCCGCGAACGCGAGCAGCACGAGCACGGTGATCCAGGTCACCAGCATGGCCGGCGCGGCCACGGCGAGCGCCGCGCCCATCGACAGTAGCCCGAACACCGCGCCGTACATCACGGAGGCGTACAGCGCCGCGGGCCAGGCGGGCGCGGCCGACGCGGCCGGCGTCGCCGAGGAGGCGGAGTAGTACCACGCGCGGACGGAGGCCAGCAGGCTCCAGGACGAGCAGAGCAGCGCGGCGTAGACCGCGAGGAAGAGCGCCACCCAGGTCCGACGCCGGCTCATGGCGCGGAGCAAGAGGGAGGTCCACGGCGGCCATGCTGGCTCCGCTGCTGCCTCCTGATCCGCCATGACCCGAACTTTCGGTGCCGATTCCTGCCGGGGTCTCGAGGGCTTGGCTGAGCTGTGGCTGTGGGTGGGCTCGCTTGCTTTGCTTGCTTGGGTGGGGAAGGGAGCAGAACTGCAGAACGGAACAACGGGGTCTCATTTGGTGACGAGGCTTTCCGTTTTCACCACTTTCTCATTCTCGCCGCAATCTAAAAAGAGCGCAAGGCAGAGTACCCACCGACTGGCCCAACAACGTTGAATCCGAGTTGGATCAACAAACTGCTTAGACCTTTTTATTTATTTATTTACTGCCCCCTCCGTTCTTTAATAATGTTGTTGTTGACTTTTAAATTTAACTTTGACTATTTATTTTATTTAAAAAATTTGCTTGAATACGTAAAATTTTAAGTTAGGATTCAAATAGTGCTAATGATAAATCAAATTATATCAAAATATATGAAATTTATTAAAAAAAATTGAATAAAACAAATGGTCAAAGTTGAATTTAAAAGTCAACGACGACAATTAAAAAATAGAGGGAGTATGTTTTAAAAAACTGAATTGACTACTAAAATTCCTTTATTAAATGGATCTTAAATTCTCTACTTTTTATCCATTTTTCTTTTCTCTACCTGTCTCTTCGTTATCTCTATCTCTATTCTTTATAAATTTTAAAAAGCACAGTTTTTATTTTCTACGTACACACGGTAAAATATTCTCAACAGAGATAGTTAGACTTACATATACACGAAAAAATACATCCAGAATTATCTCTTTTTACAAATCTGACAGATAAAATCTCTTCACAAACATCTCTTACAAATCTAACAGACGAGCTCATCTGGATTTCTCGGATCTTGAGCTCACACGAACAATTGTTCGTTAACAAATTATAACTATCCAAGACAAATATATAAAATTCAAAGAAAATTGTTGATTTTTTTTATAGAGATCAGACTCACACTTTTTTCTTCTCAAATTGTTTTGCATCTCTGTAAATAACAGAATCTCCTACCTATACGCCAGGCTGTTAGCCCAACGAGCTCGCTCCGTGCACCCCATCCTTGGCACCACCAACACGGTATGGGGGCCTAATTGACTTGCTCTTGAATCGTTGTATTGTTTGATACTCCTCCGCTTCTAAATTATTATTATTGTTTTTCTCTAACATCAGTTTTGATCATTTGATTTATTAAAAATATAATTTAAATGTGTAAAATTATAAGTTCTGATATAATATTAATAATAAAGTAAATTCAATAAAATATATAATATTCATTAAATTTTTTAATAAGACAAATAGATAAATTATACAATTTACTATGATTTAATGTGGCATGTTCTACCGATGCTCCTATACATAAATATTGGATTATTTATTAAGCATATCCTTGATGAGGAACTTTAAATTTTAATTTTAATATATTATTTTCTTAAATTAATTTTTTTCTTTAGATTGTAGCGTTAGTTTAGGCATTGGGACTAGTCATATAAGGGGATTACTTTTTTTTACGTGTGTATGCTTGTTAGCGAGGCATGAAATTTTCGATTAAAGGTGTGTTTGACCAGACTTACAACAGTTCTTGTCAATAAACTATAGCACACTGTGCATATGTGAAGAAAAAGCTTTGAAAACATAGTTTGTCCGGTTTGGATGAAATTTTCGATTAAAGGTGTGTTTGACCAGACTTACAACAGTTCTTGTCAATAAACTATAGCACACTGTGCATATGTGAAGAAAAAGCTTTCAAAACATAGTTTGTCCGATTTGGATGAAAAGTTTATCTAAACAATTTTTTACTGTATCAAGAGCAAAGTAGTGTCAAACACACACTAAAGTTCATGTGGTCTAACTTTGCTAGGCGCATTACATTGGCGAGATAAATGACACCTATGCAAAACTCTATGAGAGTTTGGGCCCATAAATCTCTAATGACCATCATTACCTCCATCAGAAGAATTTGCTGCAAGAAACTACTATATTCATTTGTGGAATTTGCTATGCGACACTGGGACAACTTTTACCGCTAGACACATATTGTCTAGCTGCAAATAAAATTCATATGCAGTGCCCCTAGCAAATTCATTTTTTTTACAATGGATGTATTAATATTAACTTGAAATAAATTTGCTCTGTTTTTCAACAATTTTTTTATCTCATATATTTGTTCCGGTAGTTATATTTTGTTAACTAATAATGGTCCTTGTGGACCTAAGATTTGAGAAATAGGGAAGAACTCGTCTGTTATATTTGTAAGAGGTGTTTATAGAGAGATTTTATCTGTCAGATTTGTAAAAAATAATAATTTTATGCATTTTTTCGTGTGCACACAGTGTAACTTATTTTTGTTGAGGACGTTCTTATTTTTGTTGAGAACATTTTGTCAGTTCTACTTTAAAAAAAAACTGTGTTTTTTTAAAAGTAGAGATTACTTATAATTGCACAAGTAAAACAACCTTGATCTAGCTAATTATTGTACAACATGAAAGTAATAAGTTTAGATAACCACCACAAGATCCAACAATTCGTTTTATTCAAAAAAAAATTTGATAGATATTACATATTTTATTATAATTTAATTTATCAGTAGAGTTATTTGAATCATGATTTAAAATTTTATTTATTTAAATTAATTTTTTAAATAAAATGAATAATTAAAATTGATATTAAAAATTAATAATCACATGAATTTAAAAACGGATTAGTAAATTGGAAGCTGTACGCCAATAATGCGCCACGGGAACCTCCGACCGGTCCCGCCGGTTCCCTGCGTTATACGCTACGACTGCGCCACCCGAACCTCCCCGGCGGGCGGCGGCCCGGCGTTTCCAACCGTGAGGTCGGCCACTGGCGCCACCGCGTCCTCCCTCTCGTCTCGAAAAGAAAATCGAAGCCACCTCCTTCCCCGTTTCCCATCCGACAGTTGAGTTTTCATCAGAAGGCCATGGCCAAGTTCTCCTTCGACGACGCCGACGACGACCCTCCCGCCGCAGCTTCCGGAGGCGAGAATAAGAGGAAGCGCGAAGACGACACAGCGGACGGCGGAGGGCCTCTGAAAATCCGGAATCTGGGCGCCGGGGACGGTGGGACCGACGGGAGCGCAGCAGTAACCGAGGAAAGGGCAGGAGGGAGCGGCTGGAAGGTGGCGGAGGCGCCTGAGGCGGCCAGCGGGGACGCTGACGGGGGGATCAGCGTGCGGATCGACCCGGAGGTGCTCGATTGCTCCATCTGCTTCGAGCCCCTTCGGCCGCCCCTGTACCAGGTACCTCCCTCCCTTTCATCCATCTCTTTGATTGCTCAAATTACTTTGCTATTGAATCAAAATGGATAAGTGGATTCCTCGTCGTTGTAGTCTTTCTTCTAGGTTACAGTGAATGCGTCAGCGATTTGTTTTTCTTTCTAAAGTTTGACGAGATATGGCATCTCTTTAAGCTAATAATGGGAAAACTGAATTCAATGTTCATTGCATTGGGCTGGCAAGCTTAGGATGAGCCATAATTCTAATCGAACTAGTCCATGTGAAATATAATGTAGGCCAATCAGGCTAGAAGATATGCACTTCCTTCTTGACCTCTTAGTCGATAGTTTTTTTTTTTGGTGGTTTGGGGGGGGGGGGGGGGG
>BCLF01000010.1:4036317-4059368 GCA_001602275.1 Zoysia japonica
GGGGGGGGGGGGGGGGGGGGGGCAGAACGAAATTCTTACACATATTCCAAATAAAGGTATTACGCTTCAATTAGACCATTGGCAGATTGGCCTTGAAATTTTACAAAATAAAAGGATTTTGACATCCTTATTGTACCTTCTAATAAAGAAATAATTATCTGGACCATGTTATTATGAAGTACTTTCCAAGCTTGTGTATCCTCGTTAAGAGTTTGTGATATGCTGTCATAGAATAATGATGGACATCTAAGCATAGATAGAAAACTATGGTGATTGTCCTTGTCCATGTTTCTCCCAAGAAGATTTTGATTTGTCATTAGTAAAATATATGCTAATTGCAAACTGTTTGGAAAAAGTCAGGTACTGACTGTGCCTGTATATAGAGTACTACTATCTGTTGCCTTTGATGCAAACACCTAATGTATTTCTGGCAGCTAACCATATAATCCATTATGTCTGTCAGAACATACTAACCTGATGTACAGCTTTCTTCCGTTGTAGCACAGTTTTTGTAGAAATACACATATCATTAAGGGAAATTGGAAAAATATCATTCACATTTTTATATCCGCTGTAACAAAGTGTCTTCTTTTAGTACTTAATCCCCACTAAGTGTTTTCAATATGTGCACTAGTATCTGTAGTTTATCAGCCTCTGACACATTGTTTTCCAGAAAAGGATGTAAGCCACTCCTCCTTCGCTGACGAAATAGATGATTTGTATCATTGTGTTCAGCTTAATTTTTATTGAGAAATGATAAATGCTCACAAACTTTCTAGATGCTAATTAAGTGATCAGTCTTAATAGCTGAAGTAAACTTGTATTATGCTCCATCATGAGACATACTATTCAAAGTTAACCTTTAAGTAGATCAAGAAGATACAGTATCTTCTTAGCAATGTCTGTGGTAAAGTAATTAGTGTAGAATCTTGAATAATATGAACTGGTAAATGTATTTCCTCCTCAATGATTCTCACTTTCCACAATTCTTCAAATTTTTTAAAAAGGAAGCAATCCTGCTCCTGGGACCAACATTTTCTGCCTATGTTGAGCACCAATTTCAGAAACTGTCTTTAGATACATAGATAAGTTGACAGATGTGGGGGCATGGAAATGGAGAATTGGGGATTGCTTTGGCCTCATACGTATCATAGGTGGGGCTGGGCATGTCAATAGATCATGGCACAGTGCAGTGGTGCTGGCACTGCTGGAGACATTGCAGTTGTGAGAATGATGCCTGACGAATCCATGGTGGTGGGAATTTCGGTTGGTGCATTTGTATAGAAGGGAATTTTTTTTCTCAAAAAAGCTGGAGGTTTCCATTTCTTTTCATTAAGAAAAGACAGTAACAAAGTACATGAATTAACAGAAAATCTACTACTTACAGAACACAAACGGTCTGATCCTATGTCTAGTTTAGAATCCTAACATGATCGACCCTGTCAAGAATTCGTAGAGCGCATTCGCTCCGGTTGAGCTCCAAAGGACCACCTCATTTACCGCTTTGTAACACCCATGAAATGTCGGGATTGACATTGTTGAAAACACAATCATTACGATGCTGTCATGTCTCCCAGGCCACCAAAATAATCAGCGAGTTGAAACCTTTCCGTAATGTTTGAGGGATTCTTTTTATAGCTGAGCACCACCAGCTTGATAGTGCCTTGCTGATATCTGCGGAGCTACTTTGCTCAGGCCTAGCTAATGTAGAATTGCGGTCCATACTTGCGGGCGAAATTATAGAAAGGAAATTTGAGACATGTAATTAGATAAAATAGACATTTGTCCAAATGCCCTTCAAAAGTTACTTCTACAAAAGATACATATTCCTTTCACAAATTATATGCTGTTAAAGTGCATTTTTTTTACAATAGCATGAAGATCTGATCTAAAATTTTTGTTTCAAACTATCTTCTCTACTTATCCTATCAGAATTAGCTAACAGGTTCGGAATTATAATCATGTTTAGGTGCATGTACGATGGAGATGTTCCCATTACACACACAAATATGATAATCTTGCTTCTTATGGCAATTTATTTTGACACATTATTTGGGTTGGTCATGAACGATAGCGCTTGTTTCTATATATTATAAGAATGATTCTAGTAAAGACAACTTTATTATAACCTTGTCAAATTCTCAAACCATGTCTAAATATGGGGGAAGGTTCACATGAGCAATAGATTTTTTTTTTCAAAATGTAAGTACAGGCAGTCAAATAGAAAAAACGACAGGCTCAGGTCTATATAGTGACATCACACTTTTTCACTATCCTGATTTGCCATTTGGTTTTCCAAAAGTACAAATAAATTGGTTTATGAACTTCTGGATATATCCACCTTAAAGAGGAAACCACTTTTTGTCAAAAGGGTCCTGGGTCATACATTTTTACTGCTCTTAAATGATCTCAGCTTGTTTCTGTATTTTCCAGTGCCAAAATGGCCATGTAGCATGCTTTTCCTGCTGGTCCAGGCTCAGCAATAAGTGTCACATTTGTTGTCATGAAGCTAACTTTGTACGGAATATTGCACTGGAGAAGATTGTGGAGTCAGTCAAGTCATCCTGCTCATATGCCAATTGGGGTTGTAGCAAGTTGGTTAGCTATTCGCTCAGAGATGCCCATGAAGAATCATGCCTATTTGCTCCCTCAAAGTGTCCTATTCCTGGCTGTGGATACAGAGGATTCACAGGATGGTGGTCCGGGCATTTCTTTATAAACCATATCGCTGATTGCATACGATTCTTGTACAATCAGGACTTTGATATAGATTTGGAAATTTCAGTTCCTTTTATAGTTCTCCTAGCCGAGGACGACCATATATTTCTGCTATTAAACAAGAATGTGATGTCCTTCGGGCATGCACTTTCAATTATTTGCCTTAGGACGGGCAATCAAAATTGGACATTTTTCTACAAAATGAAAGCAATTAGCAGTGCAAACCCTGAAAATGACTTGCAACTAAAGGCTTCAGTAACAAATAAAAGGGATTGGGAAGGTGCCCACCCCACAGAAGCCTTCCTTTTGGTTCCTTATGCCTTTTGCAAAGATAGCAAAGTAACACTAAAGCTATCTATTGAGAGGATTGCTGATGGCAGGGTGAAACTTTGATGTTTTCTATGTTGTAAACTGTGAATAGAAAATAGTCAGCAGTGTATATTTATGTACCTAGTGTTGTAATATATGGCCGTGTACATGTAACGGATGTTGTCATTAAAATTTAGTTGTATCTATGTGCTTCCATCCTCTTTTACTTGGTGTACGTCGACACAGACTGCAGCGTGTACTTTTGACCATCACAGTTTCTCAGCTTTTGATTGATTTTTTTTAAGTATTTTTCATGATGACATCGTAGATATCATTGTCATGCTACAAATCTTTACACTTGTTAATAGATATCCCAACAACGACACTTGTTCAGGAACGGATGTAGTTGTCCTGGAACTTGTGTACAGATGCGTACTTGAAATTGCCATCCATGTACGGATGCCGACAGGCAAGGGAAACGCCAATGCCGACAGTACTCATTGATAAAAACAAAAACCTTAGAGAAAATATATAAGAGGCTGTGTGGATCTTTTTATTTTAAAGAAATTAAAATCTACATAATAAATTAGTCTATTTGCGTTTGAAATTTAATATTTTACAACTTTTTCAAGCTCACAAATAAATCTATCTCAAATTAGTGGGAGATGAAAATGGATTTTATAGATTATTATGCTATAATTCTATTCTTCAACATATAGCACACTTTTTAACTCATTTCTGCATAATAGAAATACAACGTATAAATATACTCTTTGTATGCCTTACAATAAATATACAAATATATTTCATATACAATTATATGAACTTAATTAATCTATACTTAAATTGTAATTATTAAAATGAATTCAATTCCAATGATTCAAACGGGCCCAAGGGAAAATAAAAAGAGAAAGGAAAAGTAAAAAGAGAAAAGGAAAAACAGACGAAAAATGGAAAAAAGGGAAACCCAAAAACAATGTTCTAGCTTCACAATCTCCTATCAAAAGCTGGTTCCTTGGTAGTATTTCAATCCTTCCAATCTCTACTCCTATATCAATTTTGATCTTCCTTTGTCTCTCTTCGCATTAGTAGGCCAACTTAATTATCATCCTAGCTATTACGAACTGGTATCTCCTACGGTCTCCATTGTATATATCCAAACCACCTCAAAATGATCGATGTTGCATATTCCTGATCTTTCTTGTGTGTCATTGTTTCAGATATGATCTCTTATACGGACACAAATCCCTCACCACATATGTATTTTTTTTTTGCTATATTCAGCTATAGGATACATCACTTTTTAGTAGGCTAAGATTCTACTTCATATAACAGGGCATGCCGTATTGTCAATTTGCCTTTTAGCTTTATGGATTTTTTCCTCTTGAACATGTAGCTTTATGGATTTTAATTCTGTAATTAACATCTTTATCGATATCCAGATCATTCTAGTTTAAATCAATAACACAAATATAACATTGATGTGGATTTTCTTTGGGAGAGGATAGCTCCCTTGAATTCATATTTAACTTTTGTTACTCAAGTATATTTTTCTGAAACTCAGCATTTTTCTGAATCACATGCCACAGTGGCTCTTATACACTGCACATTTGTACCGTTGCAATTGTCCAGCATATTTTATTCTAGAAGTATATATGACTCATTAATCTTTTTCTATGCGCAACACAATATGGAGCTTGGTACACACCACGTGCGTGCTCATATAGAGGCTAGTCTAGTTAACAGCAATGCGTACCAACAGAGGCTGATCTAGAATGGGTGCTAATCCATACTAAACATCTTAATGAGCTTTTTTATATAATTTATATAGCGCAATCCTTAAGATAAAAAGATAACCTAAGCATAAAGGGTGCTCCCCTTAGATCCGGCCCTGCGTACCAATCCGGCGAGGAACTTCTTTAATTATAGAGTGGTGGCCAAAAACTAAAGGGCACAAAGAAAAGAGGAGGTATGAACACTGTAATTAACAAGTGTATGTTTGGTTCACTCAATGAAGACTAGGGACGATCCCGTCCAGTTTTTGAGTTATTTGGCTCGCCAATCAACTTGGATGAAGTCATCAAAGTTTACGTATTCTTCGTATATGCTGGATAGAGTTATCCGTTTTTTTGGTTCGATGAGTTCCACGTTGTCAATGCATGCTTGTTAGTAACATGGTTAATAATAATTAACTTTAGTTTATTATAAACTAATATTTATTTATATAATATTATATTTGATAAGTACTAATATATTTATTTGTATTTAATTGGTAAGACAATTATAATATATTTAGTAATATTAATATATTTTTAATTATTATTTAGTTCTACAATAGTATTAATATTAATAAATATTAGTATGTTATAATAATATATAATTATTTTATTACTATAATTAGTTGATTATGCTCATCCAAACATATATCCAACCAACCAAATAGAAAAAGTGGATCATCCTATTCAACTTACCAAATAATTAACATGGTTGAATCTATTCACAGAAAACATAGACGGGACAGTCCTATCCATCATTGTCCTCAACTAAACGCACCCTAATTGTCATGGGAATATGCTATGGGAGCATGGTTGATCCGGAAAAGATTGCAACTCATGTTGGTTCGAGCGAACCAGCCCCAACAGGACTTGTGCCATCGAGGTGGGTATATTTCAATGGATAAAGTTAATAATAATATTAGAAGTGAGAATAGTTAAAGTTAATGGTGATAATAATTTAAAAAGAGTGGGAATCTTTATATATTAAGCGCAAATGTTCTCTCAACTCTCGTTGCGCCACGTCACTAAAAAATATTAACCATCGGATTAAAATCTAACGGTGATATTAGAAATGAGAAAAAATCCTTTCTCAGGTCAACGTAGAAGCGTGCTTCTATTCGGCGGGACCAAGCATGAACGGCCGTGCCATCGCGCTAGCTTTTTCAGATTTAACATAATTTTTTACTATAATCATATTTAATTTTTTATAAATTTCATATATTATAATTTGCTTTATCATTAAAGTTATTTGAATCACAACTTAAAATTTTACATATTTGAATTAATTTTTTAGATAAGTTGAATAGTCAAAGATGATATTAAAAATCAACGGTAAACAATAATTTAGGAAAGCGCAAGCGTTTTGTTGACGCTCGTTGCGCCATGTCACCCTAAAAAATATTAACCGTCGGATTAAAATATAACGGTGATATTAGAAAGATATTAGAAAAGAGAAAAAAACTTTTCTCGATCAACATAGGAGCGTGATTCTACTCGACGGAAGCAGACATGAACAGCCGTGCCATCGCCTTAGCTTTTATAGGTTTAACATAAATTTTGACTACGGTCATATTTAATTTTTTTTTAATAAATTTCATAAATTATAATTTGCTTTATCATTATAGTTATTTAAATCACAACTTAAAATTTTATATATTTGAATTAATTTTTTTAGATAAGTTGAATAGTCAACGATGATATTAAAAATCAACGGCAAATAATAATTTAGGAATTGAGGGAGTAAGAGGTAGTATATATGCATAATGGCCTAGATATAAGAAATTAAGTGTAACTGTTTTGTTAAATCAAATTTATTTTTGCTATAGATTCAATAGAACTATTCAAAAAGATATAAGAGAAGTTTTTATAAATTTATTCTACTTCTATGTTTTGCAAGTATATGCTACAATTAAAGACTTTTATATATAATAAAAATGTATATTTAGATAACTTAAATTGTTTTATCTCTTAAAAATGCTTCTTGATTAGTATGAGAACTAAGATTCAATCTTTTTTTCGCTTACAACTTCGGTAAAAAAAATAGTAGCTTTGAAACGCAATGTTTTAATCAAACATAGCCAATATAAATTAGAAATAATTTTAAATTTATTAAGTTACAAAATTAGAAATAATTTGTTTTAAAAATACTTTCTTAAAAGTGTACCGATGCTACTTTTTATTAAATATTTTATAGATAACAAGGGTCACACATATGCTTTAAAGACCGTGTTGACAAATTTTTTTTTTAAGATCGAAGTATATGTTTATGGAACTTTGTCATTCATATTAAGGCAACTATACTTCTATTTGTTAAGTAATAAATTTAAAATATACTCTTTCAACTAGAGTGCACAACAGAAACATACACGAAAAGCACGGCAATTGCCGCGTAGATTTTCTGGTATTATCTAAATTCACTTACATTAGTCCAAATGTTGTCCCACTCTAAACTACTGTACATATATCTGATTATATGCCATAAATATTGGGCTAATCAGCATTTGAAAAGCAAATGGTCCACATTCTCATTATTGTTACAAAATTCACATTTTTCACTCCCCTTTCACTGCTTATCCTTTAAATTGTTTGCTGTTTGAACAAGATCTTGATAGACCAACCACAACAATCATCACCTTCAAAGGTATTATCAAGATGAAGCTACCTTTGAAGATGAATCATAATGTTATGTAAATTATAAAATAAATGATAAAAGATGAAGCTACTGTAACTGTCTCCCTTCCCCCAAATCTCACTCGCCGTGCTCGGTGCTGCTACGCTCCCGGCTCCTCCGCCATGGACGACGCGACCAAACCCGCCCCGCCGCCCACAACCACCTCGGCCGCGTCAGCCGCCGCCGCAGCCGCGCAGCACCAGCAGCTCCAGCGCCAGCTCTTCCTGATGCAGCAGGTGCAGGCGCAGGCACAGGGGCAGACTCACTCCCACCCGCAGCAGCTCTCGCAGCAGGCTATGTCCCGTTTCCCCTCCAACATCGACGCCCACCTCCGCCCGCTTGGTCCGCTCCGCTTCCCGCAGCCGCAGTCGCAACCCCAGGCGCCGCCGCACTCCCAGGGCCCTTCGCCGTCCTCGTCGCAGCCGCAACAACAGCAGCAGCAGTCGGCGGCGTCTGCAGCGGCTCAGGCCCAAGCTCAGGCTCAGGCGAGGGGCCGGAGCCCTGAGATGGAGATGGCGCTGCAGGACGCCATGCGGGTCTGCAACCCCGACACAAAGACCCCCTTCCAGTCCGTCGAGGACGCCGTCAACAGGTGCGTCTGGTTCGCGCCAAACCTTGCTCCTTTCCTCTTATGATGTAATCGCCCATCTCGATCTCGCGCAATGTTTCCTCATGCGCCGGTTTGTAACCTAATGGAGGCGTGGAAATGGGAGTTTAGGCGTGGATTAGAGATTTACAGGGTGTCATACAATCGATGGAGTCGTAGGATGGAATTTGGGGATCTTGGGCACATTTTCTTTGGTGCATTGGATGCGAAATTCAGGGGGTTGAGCTAGTGGGCTCGAATTGCTGGTTGCTAACTTGTTAATGATGTTCTACAGCCTTATTATTTGTTTGATGTGAGAATTACTGTATGATTTGGGGATTGATTTTGAATAATGTCTATTGTGTTTAGCTGATATTAGATATCTTATATAGTCTTGTGGATGCTAAGAGAGACATCATCAAACACTAAGGCATCACAATTCACAAATGCTCAAGGCATAAGAGCACTCAACCCTGGGGCACCAGCGATGCACCATAATTTAGCCTCATCCTAATATCTTTGTCTTGTGGACACTAGGACAGACACCATCAAACACAAGCATTTCTGTGCTTCCATATCCACCACACCGCTAGAATCTCGAGGGAGTCAAAGCTTCCTTGTTGCTGTTTTGGGGTTCTCATGAGTGCTAGGTGCAACCATTCTTGAAACATCCGGTCAGTTGGCGATGGAGCAAGCTGCTGCAAACCGATCCAAGACAACACCGTGAACCAAATTTCCCTGGCAAACACATATGAATTCTGAAGGTGGTGAATCATTTCGTCCTCTTGGTCATAGAGCAACATTGGTTAGGATGCTCCAAACCATGATGAGCTAATCTGTCTGTTGTCCAGCAGCGATCAAATTAAGCCAACCATATGAAGAATTTGCATCTTGGTGGTGCCCACAATTTCCATTACCTCTTGGCTGGATCAAATGCAGAATTTGATCAAAATACACCTGATGCAGAAGGCGTCTAGCAATGCTGATCCACGCCCGGGAAAGAGGAGAAAAGCATCAAGGATGTCTCATTAAGAAATAGTCGAAGGAAGTTTGTGTGGACAGTGAACGTTGGATATCAGCCACCTAATGAAGATTATGCAACGCTTTGAGAACCTGTTCATCCTATGCACTCGCCTTTTCTACAGGAACTTTTACAGGCCTTCGATGTCTTCATTATCAGTCAAATAGGAGTAGAATGTACATTCATGAACTGTGAATGAAGCTGCGGATTGAAATCAGTTCCGTAATACAAAAAAGTTAGTCTATGTTGTTCTTAGACTTAGTGTACAGTTATATTTCCTCTGGTTTTCAATTGATGTTGTCAGGACAACTTTTTAGTTCAAAAACGAAATGAAATTGTTACCTAATGTCGTTGTTTGACTGAAGGAAGTATACTTTAAAAGGTGTATCTTGGCACAGGATAGAAGCTTTAAATTTTCTTAATGCTATCCTTTTGGGTTTGCAACGGAATGTAATTTTAACAATGTGGACTAAGGAGTGAACACATATATGATGTTCCCTCCTGCATCCTTGCAGCTCTACTGCCAGTTCTAGATAAAAATATTAAAAGGAGAAGGGCACATAATTTTGATTCCCAGTTGCACGGTGAATT
The DNA here is from genome assembly GCA_001602275.1 of Zoysia japonica. Taxonomy (NCBI): domain Eukaryota; kingdom Viridiplantae; phylum Streptophyta; class Magnoliopsida; order Poales; family Poaceae; genus Zoysia; species Zoysia japonica. Next base: position 4,045,989 of record BCLF01000010.1, read on the forward strand.
TCAAAACAAATATTTTTTGCAGCATGAGAATTACAAATGGCATAGGTTCTATGTAATAACTGGCGCAATATCATATTGTTTCTCGAATATCCAGGAGAGCTTCACATCTTTGTTTTAAGAGAAGAAAAAATGGCCCCTTACAAAAAACATCACCCCACTTCAAGCTGAGCCATGGGGTGAGTTAAAAGAAAAATATGAAAAACTCTATCTAAGCAACAAAAAGTTGGACTTGACCACTACAGCTGAAATTAAATTATCCTGAACTCCAGAAGTGACCAAGACCACAGGCGCATAATCCATGGGCCCCTGCGAAGTACCAAAGTTGATGTTCTTTGAAAGCTTGAATGAGGTTGATACTTGGTCTGGCACTGTGAAAGACACATGAGTTTCTATATTTCCATAATATCCAAGCTCCCAAAATGATAATATTGTTCATGCCTTTTCTTTTTTCCTTCTGAGTTCTCTTAATCGTTTTGCGCCTTCATTCTGCAAATGATATTTCTCGCTGCCATGGAACATGCTGGACTGATCAAGTGGTGTTGGGATTTGCCTCCACCGGTGCCCAAGATTTCTAAAGCCGTTGCCAAGATTCAAAAGTGGTACTCCATTGGAAAATGATATATATGCAGATTTTGAAGAATAGCATCTAGACCATCCAGACACAATATGTGATGGTCATCTTTTTCAGAAAGATGAGTTTCTTGGATGATGCCCCATAGCTGAAAATCCTTATTTTCCTAATCGGTCCTAAACGGTTGTCTAAACAGGTCTAGACGGTAGACGGCCAGAAGCCGAACAGTAGCCCCTAAACGGTGTTCTAAACGGTTGGCCCATCTAAACGGTCAACAACCCGTTAAACGGGCTAAACGTTGTAAATGGGACGGTTTTAGACAGGGTTTAGACGGTTTTAAGCGGGTTTTAGACAGGTTTGATTTTGATGCTTCGACCTTTTGATTGCTTTTGGTTGTTAGTAACAGTTGATCTTCTATTGTTAGTACATTTCCCAAAGTGATATCACTGGGGAACATTGAATGGGTACAAATTATAACATGTGTATGCAAGATATATTTCTACGATTTATACATGCGAAACTGCGCTACAGTAGACAACCGTTTAGCCTATTTAAAAACCGTCCAAATCCATACAGACCGTTTAAACACTAAACTTTGGGTCACTGACTAGCTACCTTTTACCGTTTACGTTTTCATGGCTGAAAATATTTGATTAGTCTGATCATTGAGAAGCCTCCTCTGATATCACTTCTCCATGTATTGTCTTGTAAAGCCTCAGCTACAGTTCAGCTCTCATAAATCCGTCGTATGACAGCAGCTACAAGTACTGGCGCTAATTCCTTCAATGCACAGCCCATCAACCATTGATCTTTCTAAAACAGAGTGGATCCACCATTGCCAACTTGTGATTCTATAGCTATATTGAACAAGGCGGTCACATTGCGGTGAAAAACCAGATTCAGACTGGTCCAGCCCCAATTAGAGCCTGTTTTCAGCCCCCTGTGGCAGAGCTCCATGGAGCTGATTCTCAAGCAGAATCAGAGAAGCTATACCAAACGCTTTTTGCGGGAGAAGTGATTCTTGGTGTTAAGTACTTAAGTAGTAACCTCCATGTTTAAAAATTGTACCATGCTGTTAAGTGTTAAGTAGTAACCTCCAAGTTAGTTGAGGTGAAAGCAGAAATTAAGTACTTAAGTAGTAACCTCCATGTTTAAAAATTGTACTATGCTGTTAAGTGTTAAGTAGTAACCTCCATGTTAGTTGAGGTGAAAGCAGAAATTAACTAGTGGTACATACTTAATTTCATATTTCATGTGACTGATGTAATTATATCTTTCCCCAATACTTTTGAAGTTCACCGTATGGAAACATTTGTTTCTATCTCCTGAGCTTTATCAAGCACTTAATTTATTTATCTGGTTTCATACTGCCATGTGATGTGGTATGGCGGTGAACCTTTTGTTTCCCTGGAAAAAAAGTGCTGTTGAGCGCTCACTTAGGCGCTCAAAAGCACTGAGCGGAGGGGTACTGCTCCGCCTAGGGCCATAAGCGACACCTGTGCGCTTGAGGGAGCGAGCCACCAGAAAGAAGATATTGTGAGGGAGGTATTTATGTCTAGGGTAAGGAAATGGAGAATGGGCTGGTGGGTCTTTTTCTTAATGAGGTAACAACTGTTATGGTCCTTATACCTTTTCATTCTGTTGGTCTGGGCCAATACCAACTTAACCATTTTACTTTCTCTCTCTATATTTAGCGTGCTACAGTGAACACTTAGGAATGCCTAGGCACACGCTTAAGCTCTAGGCGGCGGGTCACTGCTCACTTAGCGCCTAGCGCGTTTTCCCTCGGTGTGTTTGTTCCTATATGCTGTGAATAATCGTGCAAGGGATAGCACGTTATTGAAGGCTAGAAGTATACACATTTACATCCTTTCTTTCATACTCGATAATATTTGTATTCAAATCATGTCATGTTTCGAATGAATGCAATGTCATTTATGTACTACTAAATTTTTGTCATGGAAATCTTTAGTATAAAATTGTGCTGTGTAAAGTTTATATCTCTTCAGACTATACCTCAGTTCCTGAAGTTACCCATGTCTTCTTTTTCCCATTTATGTAAATTCAGGCTATTGCCTTATCACATTGTTGCTGACTATGAGGCTGAAGAAGATGACAGAATCCTGGACAGTGATACCACTGGTCAGATTCCGTCTCGTTTGCAGCAATGGGATCACAACATTCTAGTGAAGATTGCTGAGTTTACAACAACTTTTGAGAAGCAAGTGTTGGCATACAACATAATGACAAAGAAAAGGGCCATCGGTGAGTTCAGATCAGAGGAGCGGCTCATGCTGGAGCAGGCTTTATTACAGGAGGAAAAGATGGCTATGATGGAACTAAGGGCAGAGATGGAGTCAAGGGAGAAAGCCGGCCGTGAGGCTGCTGAAGCTAAGAGGCGTATGGCAATGGCTGAGCATGCTGCCCAATCACACTCTGAGATGATTGGTCAGGGCCCCATAAGGGCCAGCGTTGCTGCTTCACAGGGGGATGATGGCCCTAGCCATGGCATGGCGCAAGAACAGGGAGATGAAGGCTGGGATACGGCTCAAAAAGATGACGAGGACCCATCTGATGATTATCTCAATGATGAGAACGAAAATGGTAATTCTGATGGGCAAGAGGATTGGCGTAGGTGCGGGGAGTTTGATCTGAACTCTAGGTAAAGATGAACTGTGTCTATGGAGGGAACCAGATCAAGAGAACTAAGTTAGGGGTAGGATTCTGCACCTGCAGGTGCTGTATCTATAGGTTTATTGTTATTTGTGTTGAAGGTAGTTTATCCTGTCTTTATGGCTTCAAACATCTTTAACTGCTCCAGTTTTTTTATTTCTGTCAGCTTCACTCTGCGGCATTATGCGCACTGCGTTTTTATCTTTTGCCATGTAGTAAACACTTTTAACATGACTTATTTATTTTTATATTTTTATAATTTTTTAATAAAATGAATGATCAAATATTGATCTGTAAAAAAAAAAGTTACTTATTTTGAGGCGGAGAGAGTAGCTTATATTTCTTTCGTTCAAAAATATAAGTATTCATGTGCTTTCCAATGCAAAATAAGAATCGAGTGAAAAGATACAATCTTAATTTTATTAGAAAACTTTTTCTCACCTATTCAACCACCTCTCATTTATCACACCTCTCAAATGATTATATTGTTGGACAAAGTTAAACCCTTTTAAATACATATAATTTGAACGGAGGACGTAGCTGCTTAGAGTCATTCTAGCAATCGTTACATTCGTGGATATGCGTCAAGCGGCCAATGCCTTGTTTGGTTCTGCTTTTCTGGAACTTATCTGAAAAGCGTTTTTTATAAGCCGCTGTCTGGAGAATCTGTTATCTGAATAAGCTGAGTGTTTGACAATTATGATTATTTTTCATTGAATTGTCTGTTTTGAGTGTTAAAATGAGCTGAATGCCCTGAGGTGTCTAATAACTCATTTTGTTGTTGGAAATGAGAATTACATACTACTAATATATTTGAGTTGTTAATAATAATTATACTCCCTCTATTTCAAAATAAAAGCTTTTCTAGATTTAGTCAAAGTCAAACTTTTATCACTTTAAGCACTAATAATATATAGTTAATAATAGAAAAAATATATTTTTTGAATTCATTATTAAATAAACTTTCATAAAAATTATATTTTTATATTAAAAATTATGTACTTTTTTAGATATTACTGGTAGAAGTAAAAAGATTTTGACCTTATCTAAACCTAGAAATAATTATATTTTGAAACGGAGTAGTATTACAGTATGTTCAAGTATAATATTGGATATAGATTTAACTAAATAACATTACAATTTCGATTACAATAATAAGGTACTTAACATAGGATCAAGACACCATAGCTACAGCAATAACATCATGAAAAGCACTCATATCAATGTCATCTCCTAACACACTCCCATCATCCATGCTAGGTTGGGTTAAATGAGCTTCGTCAACTTGGACATCCTATTCAAAATCAGAGCCATGTAAGTCATGATCCCTAATGAAATTGTGAAGAGCCATACAAGAAACAATAATTTTTGATTGTTTGTTAACCAGATATTTAGGTAAATTCAACAAAATGCACCACTTCATTTTTAGAACTCCAAATGACCACTCAATCACATTTCTAAGGGATGAATGCGCATGATTAAACACTTCTTTCAATCCCACCAGTTGATGACTATGTTGCCATTCGAAAACATGATATCTCTATCCTTTGTAAGGTGCAAGAAACCCTTTTTCTGTTTGGGTATCCAGAATTGACAAGATAACACTTTCCTGCATCGGATCTTGTAATATTAGGAAACATTCAATGAACATTCATAGCATAACATGAGACCATAACTTGTTCTTACCATGCGAAGGATGTGGAAATTGATTCTTATATGTGAGTAGCGTATCAATAAAACACAAGTGTCATAAACAGATCCAGGCCAACCAGTGACAACAAATGTAAACCTCATATCAAGGTCACACACAACCATAACATTTTGTGAAGGATAGCCATATCGGTCAATGGATTTTGGTTGTTCCTTTAAAGGCACAGCGACTTGTATGTGCGTTCCATCTATTGCTCCAATGAAATCTTTGAAATGAGGCCGCACTATACCAAATTGTAGATCTTTCGGTTTCACAATGTCAAAAGCCAATCGTATGATAGAAGCAAGGACATGTGAAAACTTTCTACTGATAGTTTCTAATGAGTGTCGAAACTTATTCTTACATTGCCTAAAAGACTTAGAAGCACTACAAGCCCATCAAAACATTCCTAATGCCTTCTTAGTACAGAATCTTGTACTTGACCTTAATCTATAATTTTGTACCAAGGTATCATGAAGGTGTAAGAATACTGACATTGAGACTTAGAAGCACTACAAGCCCATAAAAACATTCCTAATGCATTCTTATTACAAAATCTTGTACTTGACCTTAATCCATAATCTTGTACCAAGGTATCATGAAGGTGTAAGAATACTGACTTTGACATTCTAGACATGTTAAAGCACTCCACAGGATCTTGTAAAGTCAACTCAACTCATTGGATTCCAGTTATAACAGGAATTGCATTTGGAATTACCTTCGTACGACTAGATCCCATCAATTTTCCATCAATTCTATAGCAAGCATTGCCACCATGTAATCGTCATCATCAGATTCTTCAATATACATACCAGATCCTTCTGAATCACTAGAAGTAGCAGAAGTACTTATGAATAAAGTCAAGCCTGTGAAAAAATCTCATACTAATTAGATAGAATTTATACAAGTTTCACACAAAGTGATTAAAATCATTCATACACAAGAAAAATAGTCTCATACATATAGGGATAAAAATTCAGATTTTAAACATAGGACGAAAACAAAAATAAAAAAGTCGAAAACGAAAACGGTCGGAGAAAAATAAGAGTTTCAAAAATGAAATAATTTGGATGGTAATGCATCGAAAACGATCAGTATCCAGAATCAAGTCAGAAAAATAATAACATAAATGTCATCGAAAGATATGTTAATACTATTATGATTAACATCAATATAAAAACATGAAAGATTAATACTATTACGATCAGCATCAATATAAAAACATGAAAAATTAATACTATTACGATCAGCATCAATCTTTCGAGTTGATAAGTACTGTATTAAATAGTTGGAGATTGGTTAACCCGAGTAATTGTTTGTACGCACATCACGGGTAGGTCTCCTCCCATTGTCCATCGGGTAAAAAGATTAGTACTCTCACTTTATTACTCTCCCTCTCGTCTGTGTCACAATTGCTCTTTTCTATAGGCGCCGGCTAGAGGTAGGCAGGTAGCATTGCGGCTTGGGCCATTTCCCCTCGTCTCCCTCTCACTCCGGAAAGGATTCCCTTTCCCGATGGAGGCCCCCCGTAGACACCATACACGCTCGATGTCGTCAGCCTTGCTCGATGTCGTCAGCCTTATCCTCTTCATCTCCTCAGCCTCAAGCCTCTCCCTCCCTCTCTCTCTCTCTCTCCCCTTGCCCCTGCTCAAGCATGGTCTCGCAGCGCAGCCTGCTTGATCTCGCGGCAGGAAGACTTCCTTCGTTGGGGCCGGCCGGCGGGATGGGCGGCGGATGTCTCCATGTGGCGACCTGGCAGTGGCGAGAGGTGAGTAGAGGCGATGGCGAGAGGCGAGCTGCTGAGGTGGGCCGTTGGGCCAGCTGCTGCACCTGGGCTGAATTCCGAATTCGAAAAAACAGAAAAATACGGTAAAATTTCGGATAAAAACGGAATTTCGTTAAAATGGACGAAAAAATATGATACCTGTTAACACCCGGAGTCACCGAAGTGTTCGGCAAGCCCTCTCAGATTGAAGGACACTTCTTCCACCAGAGTATCCGGTATAATATTGAAGTGTTCGGTGAGACTTTTCAACCCACTTTTCGGGTTGAGGCGCTTCGTTCACCGAAGTGTTCGATATAGTGTCGAAGTGTCCGGCAAGCACTCTCGAGTTAGATCACTTAACAGAGTGTCCAGTGAGCCCTCTCGAGTTGAGCCACTTTGCCCACCGGAGTGTCCAGTAAAATGTCGGACTATCCGGTGAGCCCTCTCTAGTTCTCGGATTTACACGACGGATACTCTGGTATTCTATCGGAGACTTCGGTCATCGGAGTATCCGACACTTTATCAGATACTCCGGTGGTGTCAATTTTAGAAAGTTTTTAGTAGATGGATTCCAATTTCTTTCCAAACTTCATATGGATCCGTTGCCCTGCGGGATAAGACCATCTCACCTCTATAAAATAGAAGCCCATGGTCGGTTGAGCACCATTCCAATCGATCATACCTTTTGCCTTTAAATTTTGCACTTCTCAAACCCTAATCCCCTCACTCCACCTCCGTTTTGCTGTTCTTTCTTCATTTCGGCGACGAACGAAGGTGATTCGGCTAGTCTGACCGAGCCTGGATCAACCCTAAGACGATCCTTCTGCGACGGGGTCACTCCCGAGGCGGGCTTGTCTAGGTGCTGCCCAAACTCGGCGTTGAAGAGACGTTGAAGAAGCGTCGACGTACCCTCGTACGGACGTGGGAGCGGTGTGTTGGCTCGGACCCGATTTCAGCGTCAACACACTTTTTGACAACTCCGCTGGGGAACGAGTGATTCTGGTTGCACAAACCGAATCGTCGTTTTCCACTGACCTTGAAGATCTCCACGACGAACATCATCATGCCGTCCTTGAAGGAGTTGCCTGAGAAGGCGCGCAAGACGTTCTTAGAACGTCGGAAGGCCTCCAAGGAGGCGCGCAAAGCGCGCGAGGAGCAGGAGATGCAGAATTACTTGGCGTGTTTCAAGAAAGATCGCCAAGGCGCGATCTCTTAAGTGAAGGAGCCCGTTCTTCCGGCCATTGACGACGACGCGGCTATGGGTATTGCCAATGTAAGGACATCTTCACACCTTCCCGTTACTTTTGAAGACCTTTCATATTATTTTACCGACATGAAGGAAGTTTTAACGAATGATATGCAATATATGATTTAAGAGAACATGTCTAAGTCTAAGAATATTAGTATTGCATCATCGTCTCATGTTGCACATGTAGGTTCTCCTATTAGTACATCGGTGCCCACTACTAGTATAGAACAACCTCCGTATGGCATGCCGTTGAACTTGTTTAGTGGGCAAACTAGTTTTCCTTCTCCTGTGCAAACTAATGCTTTGGTAGTGTCACCCGCTAGCGTAGAGCCAATCACTAGTATCCCCAATCCAGCCACCGGCCGATTAAATGAATTGGCTAGCTTTGTTCCTCTTTACTATACTGTCGCGTATAGCACACCACCTATCCTACCGAGCGGTACGGGTATCTCTCATGGCCCCGTTTCTAATGAATTGTTTAGTGCCATGAAGACAAGCATACACCCTTCACCACCGATCGCGCCCACTCGACCACCCATTGCCAACATAGAGAAGTGTATGGCGCGTATTAAGGAGGTTTCAAATAAACAATTTCGCGAAACGCTAGAGGTCGACCTTAAAGCGAGAGACCGAATTTATCAAAAACCATACCCCGCGTATTTTGATTTGGTCTCATATCCCGTTGGATGACGTGTTCTCGACTTCATTAAATTCAATGGCGAAGATAGCAAACCACTTAGGAACACGTTAGTCAATATGTAGCATAACTAGGAGAAGCGGGTTTTAGTGAGGCTTTCAAAGTATGTTTGTTCTCTTTATCACTAACCGGAACCGCTTTCTCTTGGTTTTCATCATTGTCCCCGGGGTCTATGTACACGTGGGAGTATTTAGAGCGCAAATTTCATAACCACTTTTATTCTAACGACAACGAGTTGAAGTTGTCACATTTGACATCGGTTCGACAAGGAAAAGATGAACCTGTCGTGGATTATCTTCGACGGTTTAGAGATATTAAGAACCGATGCTTTAATTTAACAATTTTTAAAAAAGACTTAGCCGACCTAGCTTTTAGTGGTTTACGGTCGCATGTTAGGGAGAAGTTGGAGGGGTACGATTTTCTTACACTCTCTCACCTCCAACGAAGGGCGTCGGCTCAAGAGAGCTGAAGTAAAGAAATAAAATATGATTATAAGACCCGTCACAGTGTGCACGTCGTGGAGTATGATTCGGATAGCTCCGATGATGATTCCAATGACATTTTGGCTGTCGAGTTCATTTGGCCCTCTAAGACCAAATCATTTGCTTGCGATTCGCTCAAACCGATTCATAAGAATCGGAAAGACGATATGAAAACACCTTCAATGTAGCTAAGTGTGACAAAATATTTGATGAGTTACACAAAGGTGGATACATTAAGATAGCATACACTTTACCGCCGGTGGATGAGATTAAGCGTAGAGCATATTGCAAATGGCATAATTCTTATTCTCATGCTAATAATGATTGCAATGTTTTTCATCGATATGTCTAATCGACCCTTAATGAGGGACGATTGAGTCTTAAGGAGATACAGATCGACAAGCACTCCTTCTCCGTCAACACTCTAGAGCTCAACCCCAAGGTGTTGATTCGGCCTCATCAAGCTGATACAACCAAGAGAAAGAACGTGATCATCAGAGAGGAGATGGCTATTTCTTCGAGTGAGAAATGTACCTCTAGGAAGATGGTGCTCGAGAAGTCCCCGATGGTCAAGAGTCTCTCAAAGTCACCGTCCAAGGCACTAGGCCTAGGGGGTAAGTTCCACAGCCCAAGATGATAAAGCCAAACAATTCGGAGGTGGGCAAGTGGAAGATAAATCAAGATAAAGCCACGGATCGGAAGATGGGGCCCAAAAGCGCCTTCGACTGTCTCATAGCAAAGTACAAGAATCAAAAGACCGATTTGAATAATCGGTCTATAAAGCGACCAAGATCACCGCCTAGGGGAGGCAGCCCACCTAAGAAGGAGATGAGGGCAACCGTGAATGTACACGTGCCTTCTCTTCCTCTTTCTCCACATGGTTTCTGAGTGCCGTCAGCGTGGTTCCATCCTATGCCTTGCCCACCGTTTCCGGTGTGGCATCCATATATGAGACCATAAATGCCCATGCCACCGATGCCCATACCACCGATTCCCGTTCCACCGATGTCATACCCGCCATTTCATTCGGGGTGAAACGGACTGAGAGGAAATGTCTTCACAAGGCTCTCCAAGCTTACTTCGGATCGGACGGATTCCCGACTGATCAAGGATCAAGGAGGGAGCTCCACCACCGCGCCTAAGCAAGAATGGCTCCCGAAGCAAGATAATAAACCTGTTCCTTCCACTTTTGTCCATCAAAAGAGTGCATCTGGAGGTGTCGTGAAAATTGGCACAACCGATGTCAAAATCGAGAGTCTTCACGGGACCAAACAGTTTGGATGATCCGATCAAAAAAGCTTCCCATGATCATGAAGAAAGCAGCAGGAAGAGCTCCTCCAAGTAGACACAACCGAGGTGGTCCACACTCAAAAGAGGAAGGTCCAAAGGCTGCGCCTCCGGAAGATGGGAGAGGAGGAGGCGGAGAAGAAGAGAGACGAGATCTTCAATGAGATCAAGCCGATGTCCCCTCAAAGTAAGCAGTGAAGGGTTAAGGAGCCTGAGGCTCCTACTCCACCGATCACAGAGGAAGCGGAGGCTACTCCAAAACCACTTGGCTTGGCCGACGCCGTCTTGAGAGAGGATTCTATAGCGCCTTCGCTCAAGGGAGACGCCGATATGTCTGAGTTCGACGACGACGACCTCTTATACTACGAGCCTACACTGCCTCGGAAAAGTATGGATGTTAACAATATTTGCTTATCCCTTTCCGATTATTCGCTTGTAGAGAAAGAAAAAGTCGTGGCACAATTTGACTTTCGGCCGAAAAGTGCTATCTTTGAGAAGCCCGAGGAATCGGAGAACTAATTGAAACCCCTCTATGGGAGAGGTCATATCAATGGCACACCGATTTCTCACGTGCTTGTAGATTGTGGTGCTATTGTTAACCTAATGCCGTATTCTTTATTTAAGAAGCTAGGTAAGACCGATGACGAGCTCATCCAAAGCAACATGACTTTGAACGATGTGGGAGGAGGAGACCCTCACTATTACGAAAAGACCCTTCAATGTTGGGTCATAAGGTTCCGCAGTGTCGGTCAAACTGTGCGACACTCCTCACATGACACTGCTGTAAACGATAATCAATATTGGGCCGGAGAAACCGACACTGAATCAACTTATCAGTGTCTTCAGTGTCGATGGAGATGACGCCAGCGAGACCGACACTAGCCATAAAAACAGCAGTGTCGGACGGCATGATGTCACCTGACCGACAGTAGTATTAACAACAGCAATGTCGGGGGGCATGATATCATTAGACCGACACAAGGAACTAGAAAAGCAGTGTTGGACGACATGATATCTGCGGACCGACACTAGTAACAAAAACAGTAATGTTAGCTGGCATGATATCACCCGATCGACACAAGTAACCACAGCGGCAGTGTCGGACGACATGATATCACTGACCGACACTGCTATTAGTTACACCAGTGTTGTTTATTATGGCGTCATAGAACCGACATTGACATTTCCGCTGTGGTTTCGGTTATGTTGACGTCATGCAACCGACACTGCAATCACTACCAACAGTGTCGGTCTCAAGGATGTCAATTTTCCCGACAATTTTTACAGGACTCTCATGTCATATATTATGCCGTCACGTGGCCGACACTACTTCCTGGATTAGAGGTGTCGGTTTTTATGACGTCACAAAACCGACATTTTTATGTATTTCAATAAGAGCCGTCTTAATAACACAAATCAAATGCAAATAACAGATTAATAAAATATATTGATTGAGACAATATATTCACAAAGTGAATGTTTAGGGTCACATATGTACACAAGTTCATCCACTACAGCTGCTTAATTTACACATATAATGAATACTTCACGTAGAACTAACAACTAAAATTTCATTTGCTCGGCCAACTCCGGTCTTGTTCATTAATTCTCTTCTGTCCAGCCTCAAACTTTTGGCGAATTAGTTCAGAATTGTGATATTTCCCGCACCAATTAGCAAGTTTTGGATGTGCTGCCACATCACCTAAAAATTCATAATATTTACCCATTGAATGAATAAACTCATGCATCATGAAGCGGATTATCCGAGATGCAATGTCATTGAGTGTGGCTTCATCAAATTGGCTTCCTTGCACTTGCACCTGCATGTCTGACTGCCAATATTAGGAACATATTTAGTAATTACTAAAATGCAAATATCAGTACAGTGTGAAAATGCATATAACAATATTACTAAAACTGCAAGTACTTTATTTTTCCATATATAATCATCGTTGGGCAATGTCATGTATTTTTCACAGCCAGCTTCTATGTATTTACACACATAGTAGCCACAGTGAACACTGCCAGAAGCTTATTTTGCACACTTTGGGAATAAAATGGGAAGGTTAAAAGTCTCAAAGATTTTAAAGGTGACGCGGGTATACCTGGGACGTTGGATTTGTGATGGACGGTGTGGATTTAAAAATGGTTATAATGTTATGTGGGGTCTAATCCGGTGCGTCGTTTATGATCGAACGGCCGGAAGAGGCCGAAGGCCCGCGCGGCGGCCGGCCGTGACATGGACGGTGGCGCCATTGGCGGTGCTTCGCCGGAGGAGGCCAGAGCTCACCGTGGTTCCCCAAACTCGACAGCGAAAAGCCCGAGAGAGGGGAGCTCACCGTGAACTCAGATGCGGGGTTGTCGTCGCCCGGTTTTGGCTGAGGAAGGCTGGCGACGAGGAGGAGGCGTTCGGCCGTGGCGGCGCTCGGTGCGAGGGCGCGGCGATGGCGATGGCGGTGACAGGCAGTTGAGGCCGGAGATTGACGGAGGAGATCTCGAGGAAGCTGTAGGAGGGCTCGGCGTGGACAAAAGGTGGCCGAGGCGCGTTGGCCATGGAGGGCACGGCGGCCGGCGGTGAGAGAAGAATGGGGAAAAGCAGGATGTCGGGATTTACTGGTATTGGAGGCCGATGACTGAGGCGAGGAGCTTTAGTGAGGTGTTGGCCTTCTATTTATAGTCGGGGAGAGAGGCGGTACACGGCAGGGCTTTAATTGCGGGCGCCGGCGGCTTTCGGCTTGGTCGGAAGGGGCGCGGTTTGAATACCAGGGCGACAGTGCGTCGACGCGGAGAGCTTGTCGGACACGGGGAGACAGCACAGCGAGCGCGTCTGGCGCCGGAGAAGTTAAGGTGGAGGCGGCGCACGTCGTGCGGCCGGGGAAGGCGCAGAAGCGGCGGAGGCGACGCTTGGTCGGATAGGTGGCGGTGCTGCGAATCGCGTCGAGGGGCCGGGCCCGGGGCGCTCGGGA
>BCLF01000010.1:4074272-4085914 GCA_001602275.1 Zoysia japonica
TGGGGGCACGCGCGGCATGGCTGGGCGCGCCGGCGGCTGCGGGTGGCGCGGCTGGACTTCTCTCTTCTCTGGTCATCTCCAATAGACCGTCATAGATTCGTTTTCTTCATAAGTTGGATATATTTTTCATTCTTCTCAGTTGCAATGTGTATGTATGTTAATGGGAATAATATAAGCATATTTATTAGGATAGTTTATCTAAGTCAAGTGGTTCTAGAGTAGGGTCAATCTCAGCATTCGTTTCGAAAAACTAGGGTCAAATCTGCAAACCTAAAAACTAGGGTCAAATATGTAATTAGCTTCAAAAACTGGGTCATTTTTGCAATTGGCCCTTTTAACAAAGTATAACTTACCAAAGAAAAATTGTAATGGTAGCCAAAAATGCTCTTATTGTAATCAGAATGAAACCAATTAATCATTTAATTTTTTGATTGTCACCCTGCTAGGACAATTTGGTGTGCCATTTTCATAGCTACTGGGTTAATCCAATCACAGTCTATATCTCATATGCTTGGCAATTGGCTAGCAAATTTTAGTAAAAAAAGAGAAAAAAAAATGATTCTGGTTGGAACCTCGGCTTTATGTTGGGCAATATGGAGATGCTGAAATGATTTTATCTTTGAAAATTGCAGATGTTCTTCTTTTATGCAGGTAATTTTTCAGAGGAACATACTGGATGCGCTTTTGGGCGTTAATGCAACATGATGACAGAGTAAAGAGTCATTTAAGACGGCTAGCAGAAATCTGCAAACTGCTGCACTTGAGTTATTTTCTTCTCTTGGATGGAAATTTAATAATAGACTTTGTTAGACTTAATTAATATTCTTTCCTTCATTCATTCCTCAGCTATAATGCTGATTTTTGTAAGGTTTAATACGCTGTATGCGGGAACGTAGAGGCGGAAATGTAATTCCGTTTTCTAAAAAAAGGTGTGTTTTTACCACTTATGCACCCACTAAATTCATAATTATGCATCCACAAAGCTAAAAAAGTAAGATCAAGCTATCTAAATTACAGTGTTGCACCCCCTTTCAATAAACTCTAGCACCGCCACTGTACAAGACCCCACGTCTGAACTAGATTCCACAAGAGAAGATGACAGTTGTGTTATCCAAAACCTATGGATGTATGGGTAGTACTAACACTAATCTAATTGATAACCAATATATAATGAAAAGTAAATAGCTAAGTAAAGCAGAAGAGAAATGCATTTTGTCTTGCCGTATCAATGACTATCGCTTGTAACAGTCCAACTGTGGAATTCAAAGAGAATGAGAGGGTATCAATCAAACCCATTTGACTAAAACAAATTGAGTTTGAATCATTCTAACTGGGCGCTGGGGTAGTGGGCCATTTCTTCTTCCTTCTCACTGCAGGGGCACAACTTTCCACTGTGGTACCGGTCCAACCACACCTGAGCAGCCTTCCTTAGACCTGCCCAGCCGAAGGGTAGGCACTGCACCCCTTTCGCTTTCCATGCGCCTCACACGAGTGGACAGACCCGCTCCCTTTTCCTTAATTTCTCATTCTCTGGTGTGTTTGGCGAGAGCCTTGGATTCCTTGAGCGTTTGTGACCTAGTGAAGTCCCTAGAACTAGCATCGTGGCAGCATGTCGTGAGCTATCTCGTCCACCAGGGTAAACCACGGATCATCCCTGGAGCACATTGCTGTAGATGGTGATTCCCAGGCACCGAAAGAAGGCACATGATCTAGTTGCTGAAGACCCTGAGTATGATCGTCACAAGGACTTGGACCCTGATTGGGACTCCAATTGTCAAGGCAAGCCACATTTCCTTGACAACAATCGTATCCAGTTTTTCAACTGCATAGTTTGTTTGCAACCTTACATGCCAACGAATTTAAAATTACTTTTAGTATATGTCTGAATTTTCAAATATGAGCCTTAGATTTGCTTTTATACAGTAAAATCAGTCCATCCTGAACACTTGAGCTGTTGCGTGATGGACTGAAGCCAACATGCTGCAACACCTATGAAGTGCATACTAGCAACCTTAATCCAAAGATGCAGATAAATGTCATACATGTAGAAGTAATCCTCACAATGATTGATCC
Source organism: Zoysia japonica (assembly GCA_001602275.1). NCBI lineage: Eukaryota > Viridiplantae > Streptophyta > Magnoliopsida > Poales > Poaceae > Zoysia > Zoysia japonica. The sequence continues at coordinate 4,076,346 of BCLF01000010.1, forward strand.
ACAATTTCGGATTATCAACATCAAAAAGTGGGAAAATGCATTTTCGGAAGACAACTGCAAGGATTGGGTTGAGATGAAAATGGCCGAGATTGCCATTGATCCAGAAGAAAGTGGGAGCAGGCACCAGCGTAGGCGGAGATGCGTGGGTGAAGAGATGGCCATACCAAGAAGCACACTGATTCGAGGTGCAACTAGGACCAGATGGAGTTGCCAGGGTCAGCCGAGAAAGAACCAATCAGGGCTGCCGAGGATAGTGGTTTTGATGGGCTTGGACTTGGCGAGAACATTGTTGAGGTGTTGGTGGAGCTTGGTAACCTCACCATACACCATATCGATCAAGGGCACGATATGCAGATGCCATGATTCGAACACCGTTGACACCAACTCGAGCGCTGCAACGTGTGCCATCAGCCGCCTCAAATCGTGAACACTATTCTGCCGTGGAGGACCCAAATGCCATCAACTGCATGCACATATCATCACGAAGCTCAAAGGCGATGGTGTCGATCCCCAGCGCGCTGGTAGCCACAGCATGCTCAAGCACGTTGACACATGACTCCCACTTGGTTTCATGAGCCTGAAAGTAGCGATGGCGATGCAGAATTTCATATGTGCCTCCAGTGTGTGCTGCAGCTGCATTTGAGGATCCATGGCGCTGAGTTGCTTTGGACGTGAGTGTAGTGGTGGAATGACTCCATATCCTTGAACCGGTGTCTCTGATACCAGATGTTAACAATGGATAGCAATCGGGGAATTTGAGTGAGGAAGAGGAAGAACATAGGAAGGGCGCGAAAAGCAGAGGAATGTTATTAGCAATTGAAGTTTAATACAAGATTCTTTCTTACCTCCTACGTTCACCCAGCCTGGACTCTTTATAGCTGAATAATTACGCACGCCTCATTGGATCAATCCCAGTCCAGACCAGTCACGCAAACATTGGCTTCTTCACGCTCGCGCCTCTGCCTTCGATACGAACCTATTCAACCGGACTAGCTGTGGTGCTGACACACCACCAGCAAGTCGAGTGCAACATCTTTAACACTAGCCACCAATGCCCGCGCTTTGCTGCAGGTGACTTTATTTAAGTATCAAACATGAGATGACATATTTTTTATTAGTGGAAGTACTCCAGGAGAAAGCAGCCCAGAAAGATATGGTATTGTCTCTCTAACGACGGTAATCTACAATATTACTTGATATGTACAGGACTTACTAATAGTTGATATGTACAGGACTTTGTGTCCTTTTTATGGCACGAACCTTTCAATAAGGCATAAGGACAAATAATATCAATTTTTTTAATTTATTTAACTTTCCCCAGTGATTTTTCCTATTACATCAGTGGAGAACATCTAGGCAATCCCTTTCTAGATCGCCTACTCCAGCTCAGTGCCACCTTGGTTTTTCGTTGGGCCCATATGTATCATTTATATGTGGGCTCCGTGAGAAGCTTGCCCCTACTCCATTTGGACCACATTGGTGTCATTGACCTAGACTTTTGAAGCAGCAAGAACATCACATCACCTAAAGAAAATTGGAACTTAAGAAATTTGATAGTAAAAACATGATAAAGCTTCCTTGCACCTTTCACTGAATAGAGCACCAGGATCCATAGTTTGGTAGTATCCTTTCACATTTGTCACACCTACTATATTGCCACCCTACCCTGGCGCAGTGGTATTGGCTCTGCTCATGTTGCCGATGCATCAGCTCATTGATGTGAAGCACCTTCATGTCATTGATTTTGTTGCACTCCTCTAATGTCGATAAATCTTTTCATGTCATTGAGACGGACAATAGTGTGATATGATCGTCGGTGTACCTAATAGTGCATGTATGAAAAGAAATTTAATTTCAATTTCTATGGGTGGAAGCCAATTAAATAGAATCAAACATGGAGATAACCTGAATGGTGTGTTGGTTGTGATGATGGGTTACGTCACAGTAAACACAACATGTCCTTTCTTTGTTGTCACTGCAATCGATGCAGAAGATGTTACATAGGTCTCTTGGGTGATACTCATATGGGCCAAAGAACTCAATTGAGACAAGGGATTGAATCCAACTTGGCTCCAACATCTCTGCAAACAAGCAGCAAAAAAATTGAGGAGCGCGCCAATGATTACATGGAGAATATATGAAGCAAAGCACATGACGATATGGATATGCATGCATTGGTTGAATCCAATGCTGAACATAGTGTGTTCCTAAATGCGGCATAAAACATTGGCAATGGTTACGCCAAGGAACTATTCCCTCGATCTCAAAATAAGTGACACTTTAACTTTTAGAAATCAGCTTCTGAACATTCATGGTATTAAAAAAATGAAATATAAAAGTAAACAAGTAATGCTTAAGTATTTCTAATAATAAAACATTTTACAATAAAATAAGTAAAATTATTTTAATAAGATGAATGGTCAAACATAAATGTCTGAAAGTATAAAATGCCACTTATTTTGAGACAGAAGGAGTTTTTTAATAATTAACTCACAATAACTAATGTATCAAATAAGATAAAAGGTGTGAAGCCCATTGAAAAAGCTCAACTCCCGTATCTTGTGGTGTGGGTAAAGCATGAGAAAGAGTCTCACGTTGCTAGTTCAAAGAAGTATAGACCAACTTAAATAGTCAATGATCCAAAGTATAGTAACTCTGAGTTAACTTTTTTACGCAAAGCAAGAATAAAAACGTAAGCGGATTGCTGTGTAAGTGTGGCCCAAGTAGCGTATGCGTGGGCTTGAGTTGTATTTGGGTCTTGGTTATTACAGAATGGTATCAGAGCCAATTTTCGTTATGTCACAGACACGTATGGTTAGGGGCACAGATACGGTGTACATGGCGCTTGGGTCTTACGGGGTACAGAAGTGACTAGAGAGGATCGATCCTGTTTGTCGGTCTCTAGTATGGGTTAGTTGCTTCGACGAGGACACCGAGTCTTTTGAGGATGAGAGTTTGTGAGGCCCATGAAAAAAGGACCAACTCCTTTATCTTGTGGTGTGGGTAAATTATGAGAAATAGTCTCACCTTGCTAGTTGGAAGAAGGATAGATCAACTTAACTAGTCAATGACCTAGAGCATAGTAACAACGGGTTAACTTTTTTACACGAACCAGGACGAAAACATAACCAGGTTATTGTGTAGGTGTGACCCACACGACGTATCCGTGAGCTTAAGACGTATTTGGGTCTAGGCTTTTACAAAAAGAAAGTACAACAATCAAAGTTTCGCTCCAACTCTATTATAACTAAGTACTAATAATTAGGCATAAGATAGGGGAGCTGAGTGGTAGCCAGACAATGGAGTGGACACAATGTTATGCTTATAATCATGTAGGACTGGTAGAACAAGAACACGACAAAAAAGAACAAAAAGAACTACATTCCTACAAAAGCTGCAAATGTCGATGAGCAAGTAACAATGATATATCTTTATCAGTGCATAAGAAGCTATCATAAACAAGTAACAATGAGATGTCCGTTTGCATTGACGACGGTCTTTTATATAGGTTGTTTCTAACCGTGAAACCTGGAAAGAACATAAAAATTTAGTCAATGCGCATACCTAGTTGTACTTCGTTGATGTGAAAGGAGTTAGATAGTCAATTTGTGTATAACATATGCGTGTGATAGTGATGGATGCAGCATGGTGATCGCAACAAAGACAAGTTCCAGCAGCTTTGCCTATCGATGCCTACTTAAAATCAGCAGCTCCTTTGATCAGAAAACTCGTTTGGTGCTGTTGACACGTCAAATCGTGAAGAGCCATGTGTGGCAGGCAGTGCAGCTGGTCTTGTCAAGCAGAGTGGCGCGGCGAGGGAAACGGCCATAGGTGCAGCGAGCACCCAGGCTCCACGTGCTGGTGGACCAGATGTGGAAGCGGGCATGCTTCTGGGCACAGGCATAGCCTTCTAGCTGGCCATGATGCGGGAGAGGTGGCAGGCAGCTAGGCCCAAATTTACTAATTTTCCTGTTAAACTCACCACTTTACACTTTTTAATCTACTACAATTAATTACTGCTTTGTCCTTAAATTTTTGTTACTTTTAACTTTAGATTTTATTTTTGACTTTTTATCTTATTTAAAAAATTTGTAAATATATCATTTATTTTGTTATGATTAGTTTTATTATAAAAGATACTTTAAACATGACTAATTTGTTTTCAAATTTGTAAAAAAAGTTTGGAATAAGACGACTTGCTTTTCCCATTTCATTTTCGAATTTGCAAAAAAATGAAAATGGATGAAAACAAGAAAGAAAAAAATGAAAGCGGGATAAAAAAATAGTTGATTTTCCATCTATTTTTACGGAATACCAATTTTATTTAGAAATGTCCCGGATTATTCCCCTTTTTCTAATCCAGAAATCCACCCACGCCGCCACCCCAAGGCGACGCCGGCCCACACTGCCGCCCCCGCGCGAGCTCCCGAAGGCAACGCCGGCCCACGACGCCGCCCCGAGCTGCTACCCGACGGTCCTCCCGCACCGCCACCCATGCGGTCGCCTGCTGGCGCCGCCTGGCCGCGCCACCGCCTGCAAGCCAGCCTCCCCCTCCCTCTGCGGCTCCTCCGCTCACCTGCAGGTCCAACTCTGCCCGCGCCGCCATCCAAAGGTACCCCTCCTTCCCTCTTTCTATGGCTCATCCCACTTCTCTCTCTCTCATCCCTACCAAGCTTCGTCCTCCTCCGCTGACATGCTCCCCCACATCGCAGGACGGCGTGATGGCGGCACCAGCGAGTCCAAGCACGACGATGAGTCGAGGAGTTTCAGGTCTAGAGATGCATGGATCTGGCGAAATCAGTTGATGGTGGAGTGATATTTGCAGCATTTGGTTCCGTGATGTATTCCTCAGATTATGAACTGAAATGATTTGTGATTTCTAAATCATTTGATTTGTTAGTCGAAATGTTTGGATTTGTTAATGGGGTGATGTCCATGATATTTTGATTTTTGAGTGTGCATGGCAGGCTAGGGGTGTCGTGCTAGGTCTGGCTTTTTTTTTGACCGAGCTTTGTGCAGCGGTGGGTGTAATGCACCGCCTGTACCAAGTATTTTTATGCAGCGGCTGTGTAATGAGAACCGCTGGCAGAAAGTATATTTCTGCAGGCAGTTTACATAAACGCGTGCACAAATATACTATTTTTACATGCTCACTGATGCCAGTAGATCACAAAACTGCCTGCAGAAACCTGTTCAGATCTGCTTGCAAAAATTGTTTTTTATAGTGCACCCACCTAGTCACGGTAATCCGCTCAGGCTTCGTAGTTAGCCTGCGGCTGCAGGGGTCTCGAGGCTGAGAAGAGAGAGATGCGGATTTTTGAGAGATGGCACTGGAAGCTAGGCGCTGCTGTGATTAAAAGCTATGTTGTCAAGAAGATCGGAGTATTAATCCGGTTAGATGTTATCGTCTGATTGTTTTTCTTTTCTTTTTGTGCATCCCATTGTGTTGTTTTTAGTCTTGATTGAAGAAGTAATGGTACCCCTAGTTTTGTGAATTATAATGTCACATTTCCAAAGGAATAAATTTATAGTGACACTAATCTAATTAACTTATTTTTATAATATATTTCCGATTTAGTTACTGATTACCGACCAATTCTGGTATTCCCATCCGGATTGGTTTGTTTCGGAAACTCTGTATTTATTCCGTGCGTTTTCGTTTTTATTTCTGACTTTCCATTTTTGTTTCTGTCTGGTGTTTGAAATGTGAAAATGGAAACAGTAGAGCATTTTTTCCACTGTTTTCGACCCTTCTGGAAATGAAACTCTAGTTTAATTCCCATTCTAAAGAAATTGCTATGAGATGGATAAAAAGAGAAATTTGCCAGCTAAGTTGAAAAGCAATGTAAGCTCTGATTGGATTCAGGCGACTAACTATTAGTCTTTCATTAACAGTTAGTCGACTAATTGTCCATCATTAGCTTGTTTGGAGTCTGAACTAATTGTTAGTTTAGGGCCTCTTTGATCCGGCCAACTAGTTGTTTGCCGACTAAAAATTAATCAATTTTCTTCAAACGGACGGATTAATAGGGGGATTAATTTTTAGTCCACCCACAGACTAATTGTTTTTTAATTAGTCGATCAGAGAGGACTAATAGGGACTAATAATTTGTTGGTACCATAAAATGTCTAAAATACCCTTGCTTTATTTAATCAAAAACTAGCTCAGAAATTGATTAAAAAACAAAATCCATCTCAGAAACGAACTGGAGACTTGGAGAGCCTATTTCTTCATCCTAATTGTTTGATTTTTTATTATCATATTTTATATTTCATCCATTTATTTCTCGTATGGTTTGGTGTAGGAAAATTCTATTTGGTAGATTCAGGTTATCCTAATGGAGTGGGTTATCTTGCTCCGTACAAAAGAACAAAGTATCATTTACCCGAATATTGACAAGGATCAAGACTAAAAGGAAGAAAGTATTCAACTATGCACATTCATCTCTTCGTAACGCCATTGAGCGCTCTGTTGGAGTGTTGAAAATTAAGTGAAGGATTATATTAAATTTACCGAGTTACGTGTAGCTAAAGCAAAGCAAAATAATACTTGCATGTATGGCCTTTCATAACTTCATTCGAGAGAGTTCAATTGCAGATGCGGACTTTGACAAGTTTGATAGTTGATAACAATTACTTGCCTTATTGCAATCATTATTAGGTGGTTCCAACAATAATTTAGGAGATGAAGATCAAAACATAAATACCTTTCATGATAGTATTGCGGATGATTTAAATGAAATACGGCATTGATTGAAACTAGCGATATGTATAAATAAATATTAAAATTCTTTCTTTTTGTTGTTCTAAATCTTTCCGTGATGTTGTTTAAATTTTGAAAGAATCTTTACAATGTAGTCTAGTTAGTTCTATTGTAGCCATAGATGATAGATCTATTTTTTTTAACTATTTGTGTTAAATAATTGATTTATTATCTTGCTATTACATTATAGTTTATTTGTGTTAAATAAATGTCGAAAGTAAATTTGAGAAAATAGCGGAAAAAATTATACAAAATTTAAATACATGACAAAAAATACAACTAGCGATCTAATTTATAATTAGTCATAATCCTTCCAAACATACTCGGACTGATAATTAATCAGAGGTAAAATAAAGATTTTATTGAAGAATGTTTCTTTCAAACAGACAACGAACTAACAATTAATCGACTAATTTTTATTCAGGATTAACAATTACTTAGCCGGATCCAAACAGACCATAATCATGGCCGTCCACGGTTGATAGGGCGGCTGGTGTGGCTCCGGCGGGCTTGCCGGCCACCGGAGAAGGAGGAGACGGTGGCGCGTGGCTGAGGCTCACCAGAGAAGCCGTTGTCGGAGTGCGGGGCACTAAACTTGACGCGGTTTGGCCCGGGAGAGGGAGGAGGACGAGGCAAGCTCACCTACGGGGGTTCTCTTCGTCGAGTTTTGCTTGAGCGCGGCCGGCGACGAAGAAAGGCGGCGCCGCAAGGTGGCGCTCAGCGAAGACAAGGCGGGGAGCGTGCCGGAGGGAAACGGAGAGGCCGGGGAGCACCTCGGGGTCACGGCGAAGGTGATGGCGGGGTCCCTTGTGCCGAAGGGGCACCGGAGACGGCCAGCGGCATGCAAGGACACGGCGCACGGCGGCGGTTCGTCGATGAGCTCGGGCAGGACTGAAGCGAAGAGTGGAGTGTGGCGCGGCCAAAATGGCTCCCGGCCGGCCTTTTTATTGGTGGAGCGAGGGAGTCGTGTGGGGACGCGGAGGCGAGCTGGCGAGGGCGTGCCTTGGAAGTGTGGGATGGGACGCGAGTGCAGAGCCGGGGCAGCCAGGACGGGGCGCGGTCGTGGCCGTAATGATGGCGAGCTCGACGATGGTGGCGCGGTGCCATTGGAAGACGAGCTTTCCGGGGACGCGACGCCTTGCGGCAGCGGGTAAGCCGCGAAGTGATGTGCGGAAAGGCTGGAAGGAGACGGACGCGGCAGAGGAACGGGCGTGCTCTCGCGTGGCCGAGCAAGCCGGGACGGGATGGGGGCAGCAGGCTGACGCGATGCGGCGATGCAGGCGCGCAGGTGCGGTCAGGCGCCGCCTGGCCGAAGGAGGAAGGAGGAGGAACAGTAGGGCTGCGCGGGCCGGGCCAGAAGAGGAAGGAGGGGCGCGGCTGGGCTAGCGGCCTGGAAAAGGGAGGAGCTGGGCCGTGCGCAGTTGGGCTGGCTGGGGAAAAGAGAAAGGGAGAGGAGGAAGCGGGCCGGTACGCAGTTGGGTCAGCGCAAAGAGGGTGCTGCTTGGCCGGCAGGGAAGAAAGAGAGTGGGCTCGGCCCAGTAGAAGAAATTAGGATGAGAATAAGGAATTGAAAGGAAAAATTGATTTAGGTGAATTAAAATAAGATAAAATAGAATAAAAGAGACAAGATAAAATAAAATCAAGCACTTGTCAAACTTTCAATTTTATAGCTTTTAAAATTCCTAATTTTAGCTATCTTTCAATTTAATCATGGAAATTTGATATTTTCAAGAAGAGAAAAATAAAAAGTATTCGGTTTAAATTTACGGGCGTTACAAGGACAGTACCAAATGCACCCTTTTTTCCTATCCATATTTGTAGGTTTATAAAAAATATGTTTTCTCACGGGATATAGCAGGATATTTGGTTTTCTTCATCCTAATTCAGATGTCATTATTTCCTTTTACCAATTCTTTTAGAAAACTTTTATCCTTAATTATCAATAAAGTGTAAATATTTTTATAGTGTTCCATGCATATGTCCCTAAACGTGAGTGAAACCGCACAAATAACATGATCTTTTCGTATGCACGGTAATGCTGCTTCAAATCTAGCATAAATTTGGATATAAGCCTTCTTTTCTTATGAAATGGACAGTTTCATTTATAAGTTATTTTTGTATAACTTAAGGTAAACTCCAATCCTGAAATTAGTTATTTTCTCCGTTCTTAAATTGATGTCACTATTGATTTCTAACATCAACTTTGACTATTTATCTTATTCAAAGTTTTTTATAAATATCATATATTTTTTTATAATTTGATTTATCATTAGAATTATTTGTATCACAACTTAAAATTTTTCGCATTTGAACTATTTTTTTATAAGACGAATGGTCAAAGTTAATATTACAAGTCAACAGCAACATCAATTTAAAAACAGTGGGAGTAAGATTTCTATAATGTGAGCTATTTGCCCTCCATAGTAGATATTTTGCCTACAGCCCAACCCGATGTGGCCTTATATATAAGGATCAGGCTAGAGTTACATGGTTTAGAGCCTATGTGGCACTCCCAGAATTTAAAATTTACTAAACCCCTCTAAGTACTTTTAGAACTTTCCCTCTTTTGAATTCAAAGAAAACTCCACATAAAATATGAAGTCTTTAAGTTGAGCAATTTTCCATAAATAGAAGTGACCTTGACAAGTGCATGTTTCTTTTGGGTTTGTTCTCATTGAATTTATTCGAATTCTTTTGTTTTTTGCTTCTTTTGAATTTTTGAATTTTGAATTTTTGCAACCTTTTCCCTGCCAAGCCTGTTGGGCCGGCCCTCTCTTCTACAGCCCATAAAGCTCCAGCGCAAAAA
>BCLF01000010.1:4087165-4106920 GCA_001602275.1 Zoysia japonica
AGCGCGCCCGGGCAGGCCGTCCACCCTGCCTGTTGCCATGGGCCGAGCCCCGTGGGCCGCCAGGCCCGTGGCCTTCTGGGCCAAGCCGCGCCACACCGCGCCCACTGATAGGTGGGGCCCCCTTGGCCCACCTGGCAGCCTCTGCCCATCACACACAGACCAGTGGGCCTTGAGCCCACGTGTCAGCCTCACATATGAAAATGCTAGGTCCACCCACTTAGTGTACACGGAAAATTATCCTCAAATCCATTTTAGCTCCAAATAAATCCCCAGAGATCCCAGAAAATTTCTATTTTCTAGGAACACCCCTTCATTATGGAAATTTACCTACCAAACGCATCACCACTACAATTTTACACTTAGGCCCCTCCACTTCTTAGGAAATTACAAAAAAAATGCTCCACACTTGTATTTAGCGCCATTTTCACATAACACCTCCGTTCGCTGAAATTTCCGCACCATTAGAACCAAGAATCCGAACCCTTTCTTTCACTCCGAGATTTATTCAATTCTTTATTTGGTCGCCTTGCCTTTCGTCATAGTTACGATTACTCTCTTTGTACCGTGTAGACGAAGAAGCGTACGAAGGCGAGGAGACCGACGATCCGGAGTACGAGGAAGAACCCGAGGACGCTTACGAAGGCAAGTTCTGGCCCTTTGATCATATTGATCCTAATATTTGCTATGCTCCTATAGGACCATTTATGCTTGCATGATTATGTTGTTTATGTTAAAACCATTGTGTAGAAATCAACCTACTTGTTATTAGAGTATTTACATTTAGGATGGGTCTATACTTTTACTAAGTATGAATACTATCTCGCTACTTTGGTTGTTTACTATACCTTGTTAACCATAGGAACTCCGTCCTTAATTCTTTAAGGGTCGGATGGTCACCTTGATTACTAGAACGCTTAAGACTTTCCCCTCCCTTCGTTAAGATATGCTTCACTACATTATATATTCACCATTTTTATCAAAGATGTTAAATAGAGTTTGGTGGTGTGAGTAAACCTTGTGAGATTGGGTGACTAGTGAAAACTGTGCTAGGTGATGAGATGAGATTTTTGAAAACTCGGCCGTGGGGCGGGCTCTTAGTAGTATGTGTCTGTGTGTTGGTGATAGACTTCGGACTAGTCCACCTATCGTGGACGAGCGCCGCCTCTGTCATATAAAGACCGGTTCATCGGACCTCAACATAGTGATTACGTGCAACCACAGAACTTGTACGGGCGAGACTCAATCCGTCCCCTTAGTCGCCGCAATGACATCTTAGAGGTCGAGAGACACAAGCCGCAGGAAGTGGACATGAGATAACTCGCTGCTCGGTCAACGATTACAGCAATGGCCCGTGCTGTGGGGATTGTACAACCCATTGGTATAGCCCCCTGGGTACGCGTAATGGCCCAAACCGTGCGGGCGTCCAGGGAGCAGATGTGGAGGACCTATACCCACGATCCGGCTTCGGGAATGTGCTATCGCGTCCTCGGACTTCCCCGAGAGATGACCCATGTATGCTACTTGTGGTGGATGTTGCAGAGGCTTAGCGCGCGAAAGAGTGAGCGTTATGTGACTTTGTTGATCAAGAGGAGCATAACCTGTGGGTACAGTGTACAACCTCTGCAGAGTGTATAAATCCATCCGAATTGGCCGTTGTCACGGTATTGGCACACTACAGTTTGAGCTCACTTTGATTAGTTTTGGCTATCTCCTTGAGGTGTTAGTGTGGGTGTAGGTGCCCGTATTTTGGAAAGCATCTGGTTAGGATATTAGAGGCCCACCCAGTTAAAATTTGGGAACTGACGAAAAAGGTGACTTCTCCCGCAGGGCCACCTCTAAAATACTGATTAGTGTAGGACTACCAGATCCCTTGTTTTGAAAATCTTTGTCTGTAGTTACCTTACATAAAATTAGCTTTCGCTAAATAAAAACCCTAGCCTATCCTTGATGGCCATTTGCATGAATATGACCCCTATTCCGGGTTAGAACTTGTTGAGTACTTTGTACTCACCCTTGCCGCAATCGTTCAGATGAAGTAGAAGATGACGTCTCGTTTGAAGGCGATGAGTAGAACTCGTTCTTCGTGCAATTTTCATATGGCGTAGCTTTTGGTCTCATGCTTTCGCTATTTATGTAATGATTGTCTGAGGATGCTTCGCACTCCTCGAAGGTTTGTAATGTAAGACTTGAATGTATAACTTAAGTATCTGGGACAATATATGTAATTTTATGGTATGTGCTATATATCCAAGATGTTTCGTGCGTGCCAACTACTGATCCAGAGATTGGTACGGTATACATGAGAATACCTCAGAAATGGGGTGTTACATAGTGGTATCAGAGCCATACTTGCCCGTAGGATGAGACCTTAAGGACTCTAACCATTGGAGAGTGATATTTTGAATTATAAACTATTTGCAAAATCCTACCTTGGTAGGAGTTCCGTAATTCCTCTCCTCCTCTGTATTTATAAAACTTATTTTACTAACACTGACCTTTCTTTGCAGATGGACCCAGGAGACGGATGGCAGTACCTAGGGGCTGAGGTTGTGAACCTCACTGAGTTTCCCGAGATATTAGCTCAGACACAGACTCGGTTTGGTTACACCACCCCTCCGTACTACCGCTGGAGGGACCACAAGGGCGAGGGGACAGGATACCCCGCCTGCCAGATGGAGATCTGTCTTCCATCAGGGATCACGCCCCAGTGCACAGTGGCTTTCACTGGAGCAACCTTCTTTGACGCTGTTCAGGCCGTCGCGCGAGAGGCTCTGCTCCTCTTTTGCACGGCGAACGTGGACATCGCTGGGCCCACCCCGGTGAAGTACTTCCCACACCTGGAGGAGCATGAGTTCGTGTGGAGGCGCCGTATGTCCACCCTGCATGACCCTTTTAGGGTTGTGGACGACCCCACACTAGTGGAGACTGCGCTATACTTGTCGGCGCTTCACGACCTCTGCGACGACTTTCGTGAGAAGTGGTCTATTCAGACCCACCGCGCCGCTGACGTAGAGGCTGTGGTTCATAGCCTGGATACACAGCTCAGCTCTGCAGAGATGATGTTGGTCACTACACAGGCACAGCTCACAGCTACTCAGGCGGAGCTCGCCTCTGTGCGGGTTGAGCGGGATGCAGCCTGTCAGGAGGAGGCCCGCTACAAGGAGGCCTTCCAGCACTGTCAGGATGAGCTGGCGCACTGGCGCCAGCACTTCAACGAGGAGACCGCTAAGGCCTACGCTCAGCGCAAGAGGAGGAGGAGCGAGCCGGGGATTGGACCCCCGCTCTACTACACCGACGTTCCTGAGGGGAGCCAGCAGCTGCGTCGAGGAGCTCGCCAGAGGACTACTGCCTGCAAGTCAGTCTTCACACGTGACGCTAGTGGGAGGCGAGTTCTACCTTCCCACGCTCCAGTTCTGGACCAGACTACTCGGAGTGTTATCTCCGAGGCGCTTCATCGTTGGACCAATGACGAAGGAGGTCCTAGTGGCGTCCTCACTGGGACAGTCCACCGCTCCAGCTCTAACTCTGGTTCTGACTCGAGTTCCGACCCCAGCTCAGACTCTGGTCGCGACTCCGGTGGAGGCTCTGGCCCAGACTATGGGTCAGGCACTGACACGAGATCTCACGACTCTTCTGATGTTCCTCGTAGCATCGTGTATGAGTCAATGGAGGCCACTTCATGGGAGACCGACTTCAGCGACTACGGCAGCTATGGCGCTGACTACTCTGGAGATCACATTCCTTTTGGACTAGTCATTGACGATGACGACGACGCCGCCGTTAGTAGCAGAGACGATGCGCCTGAGGCCGTTATGGACCCGATGGGGGAGGACGAGGAGGACCCAGTGGAGGTTGAGTTCTACGACGAGGATCCAAGTGTGGAGATCCTTGCCGAGGTGCCAGGAGCATCCGAGGTGGTCAGCCAGACCGCCCCTGTTGCCGCAGGAGCTGAGTACACAGACGGTTTCTACACCCTAGAGCAACTGATGGACGATGGGATTCACTTGCACCAGAAGTTGCTTGACTTTTTTCAGGACTAGTGAGGAGTAGCTGCAGCATAGATTTAGTGGCGTAGCAGCTCATTTGGAGATCTTTTGTACCAGGGAGTCAGTGTTGTGTTCGTGTTGGTGTTGTAGCAGTGTTTAGAAACTTCCATGTTATCTTATCAAGCCGTGTGTAGTGTATCGTGCATAGTCCCATGTGAAACTCCATCTAATTGTAATCTAGTAATGTATGTGTGCTCGTTTGTTTATCGGCTCTTTCCCTTTGACTAGTTACATTGATTGTGCTCTACACAAAAAACACAAATGAAAACTGGAACATGCATAATTTTGTGATTTAAAAGCCATTAATAATAAAACATACAAATATCTCCCCTACTTATAATCTTCTGCAACAACAGAATGGCTCCGAAGCGTTCAGCTCGCATTCAAGCTCACCGGGCTCGCAACCAGAACGCCAATGAGGATTAGGAAGAACAGCCACGGCAGGGACGTGCCAATGTCAGAGGCGCCCCTGCCGACCGCCGCCGTTCTCCGAGGAGGAACCAAGAGGCACGAGGTGGAGCGAGAGCGGATGAAGCACGGTCCAGCCACCATAGAGAGAACAAAGTGGCACACTTCGCACCAGCCAACATGGCAGCACCACCCTTAGTCCAGAACGCTGCAGAAGGAGCTGCAGCTAGGGCTGCCTCTCAGGCCGCAGCAGTGGAGCCAGACCTAGAGGCTGCAGCAGAGGAAGCACTGCCATACCCACCTGCTACTCTAGCCACCTCCGAACTGTCCAGCTTCCTCATGATCTCACTCCCTGGGTTCGCCAGTGCGATCTGAACGTTCCTCTTGTTCAAGCTCATCTTGAGGTCCTCCAGCATCTTTGTTCCACTCATGTCAATGCTAGCAACGGCTGCAGAAAAGAAATTGTTGTTTCTTCAGTGTTTCAGGCATTTGCGTACTATTAATTGATTGAATATTCGTATATAGAAAAGAAATGAAAACTGTTTCAGATTCAGAGCAAGAACTTACCACTCATGTCCAGAACGACACATCCCAAGGCCTCGTCACCCTCGGCCTTAATCCGGTCTTCCTCTTCATCCATCCACCGCAAGATCCTCTCTCGCAGGTAGCTCGCGTTGGCGAAGTAGATGGGTGAGTCGATGCGCAGCACGAGCACTCCTGGCGTGGCCTTCGCCATGGTGTACTGGTCCATCCGTCGATACACCGTGGAGTCAGGCATCTTCCCGAGAACCGTCGTCCTTGGCCGGGCGATGAGCAGCAGGATCCGGAGGACTGACGCCCCGACCGCGATGATGGCCCAGCTCCTCACTCACTTCCTCTCTTTGGAACACACGTGCACACACAAGATGGCACAAGACACAGGGATGTAGGAATTTACAGAGCCAGCTCCGGCATTAGCACAGCACAAACACTTGTATTTTCTCTTCACTTGACTCTTAAACATGTTGATTACACAGGGCTTAAATAGACACAGTGCCTTGGCCGGCACTCACACACGCACTGCACCACGTCTAGCCGCACTATCCGGCCATTAGCTCCACTAATCGCTCTTCCTTAGCATGCAAGCCACTCACTCGCCTGCACGTACACGCTCTGCATGTGTAAGAACTGGTCCTCCGAGCTGACCATGCAGACATGCAGCACGCCGCAACGGCCACCGGTCCAGGCTCCACTAAACTCGACACGCCGGCCACCACTAATCTGCATCACCGCATGCAGCTCACTCATCTGCCGCACTTGACAGAAAACTCTCCAACCACAACTAAATAACTCACGCAGCGATATGACTAAATACTCACAAACAACAACATTAAATCTAACACGCGACGCATAGTCCAATCTCGATGTTGCCGAAAACGATCGCAAGGAACACGCCGAGGCAGACGAAGAAGTCCACCTTGTCGAGGCGCTAGAGGCCGGCAGCAGCGGGGATGTCGATGATCCCCATCATGGCGGAGAAGATGATGGCCGAGAGCGCCACCTGCGGCGTGTGGCGGAAGAGTGGCGTCAGGAACAGGAGTGTGAGCATCACCGCCACCGCCATTACGGCGTTTGACGCGGCCGTCCGGCACCCGGCGTCGCGGTTCACCGCCGACCGCGAGAAGGGACCGGCCGTGAGGTAGCAGGAGGTGCAGGAACCGGCCATGTTCATTGCTCCAAAAGCGATCATCTCCTTGTTCCCGTCGATCTGGTAGTTCTTGGCCATGGCGAAGCTCCTTCCTGCAATAATGCCACGCGGTACTTGTAATTGTAAGCTCTCCATTGTTGTGAAGAAATGAAGTTGATGCATGGCGCGACAAAAAAAATTGAGGCTTACTGCGAGGGATATGATGCCGGTGAGGATCCCAGTCTTTGCAGCGAGCGCCGTGTGAGCCGACGAGAGGAGCAGGCTGCCTGCCGACAGCGGATTTATTCCCTTCTTGACGTAGCCGATCTAAAACAAAAGAAATTTAGAACGGTTCTATATTTCTTGTCGAGTTCGTGATGATTTGTTCCATGCTCACCGTTTCAATGCCGTGCTTCTCGCCGTGGATGAGGTAAGCGAGAACTGTCCCGGCGATGACACACGTCAATGGCGCCGCTATCGACACCCAGAATAACTTGGGTCGCCTCTTGCTCTGCCAAAAAGAAGGGTCAGGCAATTGTATCTAGGAAGGCACTATATACTGAGTAGGAGTACTTACGAAGTAGCGGGTGATTTGCAGTACGAAGAGGAAGCAGCATCCGAGAACAGCGGGTTCCCATCGCCACTGCAAGAAGCCAACAGATAACAGTCAGAATGGGCGACAAGGCAACAAAGAAACGAATGGACTGCACTCAGAACATGCATGCATGCTGCATGGGTATGTGTCACATGAGATTGTCTCGGTTGTGCAAGCAAGCAAGCAACCGGCGATGGAGCGATAGATGGCTGCTAACCTGATGTGACTGCTCGATCACGGCCCGCACGATGGCCAGGAGCCCCGTCGCGGAGGTGGCGTGTCGGATACAGAAGAAACCCTTGAGCTGCTGCAGGCACACGACGGTAGCGCAGCCGCCATGAACCCGACGATGGCCGAGTGCGATAAGAAATCGATGATGAAGCCGAGGCGGAGCACGCCGAGCCCGGCCTGGAAGGCGCCCGCGAAGAATGTGGCCGTGATCGCCAGGCGCGCATACAGCGCGGGGTCGTCGGCAGCCACCGGGCTCAGCGCGGAGGCGAAGAGCATCGAGCCCACGGCCATGGTCCCAACCGCCAGGTCCCGCGACGTCCCCAGTATCGGGTACACCAGCGCCGGCACGACGCTTGAATCTAGGATACAACGGAAGGTGACAGACGCGGTTAGCAACGCTTCATGTCTAATAATAGATTGATGGACGTGACGTAGGTGTGTAGTAGTACTTACAGAGACCGATGACGGGGTCGAGCCCGGCGAGCCTCGCGTAGCTGATGCCCTGCGGCACGGCGAGGGTGGCGACGGTGACGCCGGCAATGAGGTCGGCTCGGAGTGCGGCGAGCGAGTAGGACGGCATCCACGTCAGGCACGGGAAGACGTAGCGGAGGGCGGCGAGCGCACGGGCCCCCAACCCTCCGCCGGCGGCCTCGCGCCTCACGGCGCGTAGCGGATCGTCCGGAAACAGCGTCTCCTTGAGCGCCGCGTCGAGCGTGCTGAGGAACGGGCGCCGCGGAGGCACCGGCACGCGTGGCGCCTGCCGGCCTCCACCGCCCGCGTCGGCGATCTGCTGCAGCTTCACCATACCTTGCTGGGAGATTATGGGACGTGTGTGGTTAGTCGTTGTGCTGGCCGGCCACCGCCGTGTTCGTACCTGCAGATCGAGGAAGATGAGGAGGTGTCGTCGCCTGTTGTCAACTTCTGGTGGAATGCTGTTTGGAGAGGAGACCCCGGCACGCCTTAAATAGGAACGTAGCAGCTGTATCCGGTTCGGAAGTCGCTACAGTTTTCGAGTTGGGCTTCAAGGGGAAAAAGCAGAAGCGGATCGTAACAGGAAAATCGAACGCACCCTATCGTTGGGAAACAGTTTTCTGCTAGTTTTTAATGGATTGCATCCTCTATTTCTCATCTACGGGCTCCTATGGAACACGAGAACTTTTTCTGATTTTTATATTTTTTATTTAAAATTAAACTGATTTTCGTAAAATTTTTATATAATTCATGTAAAATTTCTACTTTTCAAAGGA
Organism: Zoysia japonica; assembly: GCA_001602275.1. Lineage (NCBI taxonomy): Eukaryota > Viridiplantae > Streptophyta > Magnoliopsida > Poales > Poaceae > Zoysia > Zoysia japonica. The sequence continues at coordinate 4,095,359 of BCLF01000010.1, forward strand.
GACCAAAAATAAACTTTGTCATAAAAAAAATCCTGACCATTTATTACAAAATAAATGATGGACACAATTAGTGATAGATATATGGTTCAATATTTTTTACTTTTTCAGTTTTCAAATTGTTGTTGGTTCTAATATCAACTTTGATGCTTGAGTTCTTTTCTTGTAATTTTTTTTGAAAATTAGTAACGAGCTCATCACTTTCGGTACCCGTGCATAGCTTAAGATATATTTTGGCATATACTCTCTCCGTACCTAAAATATTGTCACTGTTAATTTTGACATCAATTTTAAGTTTTGCTTTATTCAAAAAAGTTTGGTGAATATTATATTTTATTATAATTTACTTTATCATTAAAGTTATTTGAATCATGAGTTATAATTTTATACATTTGAATTATTTTTTAATAAGAAGTATGGTAAAAATTGATGTTTAAACTCAACGGCGACAAGAATTTAGGAATGAAGGCACTACCTCTTTGTTTTTAACCATTGTATCTAATCAAATGAACAATTATTATTAACTTTGAGCACTGTAACAAACCTCACATAAATTTGTGATTTTTGATGAAATTTGCTGTAAAAAAAAATAAAACCAACAGGAGCAAGTGATAAACGGATACTACAATTGATTTGTACGTATCAAGGTTGCTGTACACAAATATTGTCTTACAAAACACCGATTGCCAAAAATAAAAACAGGTTGCAGGATTATTCTCAAAATTAATTATCATCAAAAGACACGCCACTACTGCTGCCTGATGCAATTGCCGACGTGATACGCTTCTTGCAGCCGATTTTCAGTAATGGCCTCTCTGCACCTGCAGCAGCTCAAACGAAAACGTCAACGCATCAATGCAGCAGCAATGCAGGGATGATGAAGTTTCAAGAGCAAATTACTTATTTTCCCTCTATTTTAAAAAGTTATCATTTATTTGTCTCTAAAAATTTCTACTTCTCATATATACCTAAATTCTAAAACTCTATCTCTTTTATCCTTTTTTTCATATTTTTTGAGTTTGTGAACAAGTTTAGCCTCAACAAGCTATCCCTTATTTATCCAAAATTAAATAAATAAAGAAAAAAGTCATTTATGTTTCTTTTCAGATTAATAATAAATCAAAAGTTAAGCTAATATGAATAATCAATAATATAACAATACTAATTTTATACATTACAGAAAATAACTTAACACATTCATAATATCATTCGTAATAATATAATAATATGTAAAATTAGTGTTGTTACGTACTTATATTCTTATATTTTTGTATCATTCATAATATTCTAGCTCTTTATTAATTAGTAATTTGAAAAGAAAAACATAAATAATTTTTTGTTCATTTATTCAATTTAAAGGCAAATAAGAGATAGCTTATTAAGGGTAAAATTGTGCACGTACTAAAAAAATAAAGAAAAAGGGGATAAAAGGGATAAAGTTATTGAATTTGGGTATATAAGTGAAGTAGAAACTTTTCGAGACAAATAAATGATAGTTTTTCAAAATAAGGGAAAATAAGTAATTTGCTAAGCACTCCTATACATGCGCACCTCAAATCTGACGAGCGAATGGCAGTACTCCCTTCGGTCACACAATAAAAGTCATTTTGGATAATATTTTGGTCAAACATTGGGAATATAAATTACAAATAACTTTTAATTTGTTAAGTTTGGACATGTGAAAATTATATGATTAGATTTGTCTCGAAAAATACTTTCATAAAAATATACATATGTCACTTTTTCATAAATATTTTTATAGAAAATAGGAGTTAAAGTTGTATTTTGAAGACTGTGTCATTGTTCCCAACGATCATTATTGTGTGACTGGAGGGAGTACGCAGCAGTGGCGGCGGTGAGCATGGAGCTGGTGGACCCGCACTCACTGCCTACGAGCGACGCGCTGGACCGGTCCAGCCTCACGCCCGCCCACGGCGGGTAATGGAACTGGTCCCGGCAAGCGGTGGCCTGCACGCCTATGTGCGACAACGATCGCTGCATCGTCTTCTTGCTCGACGCGCTGGTTGCCGCTCCAGCGCGTCGGTGCGCTGCCTCAGCACGCTCTGGGACTGGGCCTTGGCGCGGGATGACTCGGTGTTCGCCATGTAGCTCAGCACGTAGCCCGGGGCCGCGGTGTCGTACAGACTGCTGCTCCGCAATGCCAGCAGGTCGTCCCGGTGGCCGCTGTTCGTGCGCGGGCTGAGCTCGGGGAGCGCCGCGGATGACGGCGCGGGCGAGCACTGGCCATATTGGTACTGGTAGTAGTACTTGCAAGATCGTTTTTTCCACGAAGGTGAGTTTTTTGCGCCTCCTGTAACAATTCTTAAAATATTAGTTGGTACACACATAAAAAACAAAGTGATATTATTACACATACAGGTCCGAACTAATACACGTCTTTGAAAAGTTCTAACAAACGTAACTTATATTACAACCAATAAGTCGGCGCAGCGACTTTTATTCAAACATCACATCTACACGACGACTACTATCAAACAGCAAGGGATGAGATGAGTACAAAAGTACATAGCAAGCCCTAATGGTATGGAGGGGCAAGGTATTCGAAGAGCGGAGCAAGAAAAGGCTTGAGGTTTAATTTTTGCGGAAAGCGAGTTTTTATGCTGGGGCTTCCTAATGAAAAGTTTTTTAAACATGATAGAAAACAATTTTTATTAGCTTTTAATAGGGTGGATATGAGAAAGGTTTTCACTCTTTCCAACAGTTCTTAAATTTTAGTCGGGCACTAGCACGCTTCCATTCAAGCCCTGGGCACATAGCCAACACATTCCAAAAGCGCGGGCGTCTACCCCCACTCATACATCAAGGACAGTATAGAAAACTAATCGTAGTGTGGTAAAAGAAAAGCATGTCAATACTGTGACAACGGCCTATTCGAAAGAATTTTTACACACTGCAGAAATTGTATGCTGCACCCACAGGTTATGCTTCTCTTGATCAACAGAGTTGCATATCGTTTACCCCACGACTACATACGCTTACATAGATTCCACCCAAGATGTACACAGGGGCTATCTGTTAGGGTTTCACCCTCCCGATGACGAGACAGTATATTCTCAGAGCCGGATTGAGGAGATTTACCATAGCCACGTCTTTTTCTGGTCCCCTACTACGCCAGGTATTACAGTTTACGGTCCTATGACGTGGGCAATTACATAGTCGAAAGCTAGGCAGTGAGTTATCTCACACCCTTCTCCTGTCTTCTTGTGTCCCGCCGACCTCCTAGTGGTTCAATGTGAAATACCTACATAGCGGGGTATGTCCCTCCCATTTGTCGGGTTCTGTGGTTGCACGAAATTGCTATGTCCAACGCTAACGAACTAGTCCTTATATGGCAAGGGTGCAGTGCTCGTCCACGGCAGGTGCACCAACCCGAAGCCTACATGCCAATCACTATTACCTCTTGTGAGCCGCACCCCACGACCAGAATCACCCCTCCCGCCTATCACCAGTTGTACTAATCCTATCCCATTTTATTTTACTCACACCACCAAACTCACTTTAACTTGTTTCACAAATGTATTGTGTATGGTGTGGCGATGACTAGCATCGCAAAGGGAAAAATCCTAAGCATTCTACTATTATGGCAACTTTCTGTTCTTTAAAAGTATTTAAAGACATAAGTCCTATGGATAACAAGGGTACGTCGTCAATCGGTTAACAAGGTGGTAATTTACATTAACTACAGCAAGTAATTTATATTAATATAAATACCTAGTAGCAAGTGCGTATAAAACTACACAACGTTTCAACATGGTTTATAAAGCCAAGGCAAGCATTAGGATCTATGGGTGTGGTAACAAAACATGGGTTCAATACGGTGCAAGGGGGTGTTAGGACTTGCCTTCAGCGGCGTCCTCAAGCTCTTCTTCGTACTTGGGCTCCTCGGGTTCTTCTTCCTCTTCGGGCTCTCCTTCAGCTACAAACAACAACCACAAAATAAGCCTACTAAAAGAAAGCTACAAAACTCAAATAAAACAACCACCAAACAGAAACATGGAGTTTGGATAGCCTAGGATGGTAGGGTCCGTGCTGACGGTTCTAACGGTACGTTGACGGCTGTGATCGGAGCTGAGATGTGGTGGCAAAGTGGCCGATAAGGTGGCTGTGACGTACTGTGGGAAAAGCGGCGTGGACACATAGTTCAGCTTGTGTCCACGACCCTTGGACACATGGGTGTCTAGAATTGGGGATTTCTTTGTGGACACACAGTTCGGCCTGTGTCCACGTCCCCTGGACACACGGATCTCCAGAATCGAGGATTTCTTGGTGGACACGTGAACTGTGTCATGTCTGTGGACATGTGGGCACGTGATGTGCGTTGGGTCTGTGGACACGTGGATACGTGAAACTGTGACGTGTCCGTGGACACGCGGACATGTGCACTGTGGTGTGTTTGTGTCCGTGACCGTGGACACGGGTTCTGGGCTGTGTTCAAGGTGGGCACGTGGCTGTGTCCGTGTCCGGGGACACGAAATCGGGTGTGAAACTCGACGTGCACGTGCGCGTGCGGCCAACTCACAGTGTCACGTGGCCCACTGGTTAGGGACCAGAGCCACGCTCACTGCTCGGAGTGTGTGCTGGCCGAGGCGCGCCTCAACGTGTTCCGAACGCGCTCTGGGCGCGCACCGGCGTGTCCTGCCCTGCGCGCGTGCCGGAGGCGCGGCCAGAGGTCGAGTGTTTGTGTGTGCGTGGCAAGCCTCGGGTGTGCCTAGGTGCGATGGTGATGGTGCGGCGCTTGCCGTGGCCGGCGGCAAGCCGGAACGGCGGCACTGGAGTGAGCGCGTTCTGGATGCGCTATGGGTGCGCACTGCGTGCGCGTGGTTGGCGCGGCCAAGGCGGTGCCCTGCGGGGCTGCTACCAGCTGGCTAGAGGCTGGGCGCACGTGTGATGCAGGTGGGGTGTGTGACGTGCTCATCGTGGTCAGCGACGAGCCGACACGGCGGTGGTGGCGTGCACGAGGCACGCGGGGTGGTCACGCCGGTCTGATGGTGGAGGGCACCAATTCGCAGCCTCTCCGTGAGTGTGTGGCGGCGCACGGGCTCCAGGGGCGTCGTACTGCCTTCCAGTTGCCCTGCGGCGGCGCCACGGCGGCTGGCGCCGTGAGTCACGCGAACGCCGGCGGCGGCTCAGGTGGAGGGAGCAAGGGGTTGCCGGGGCAGTCCCTCTTTTAGGTGTGAGGGCATCCTCGGGGTGCAGGGGTTGTGCCCATGGCCTCGACTGGGCCAGCGCCGGTGCTCGGAGGGCCGGCACCATGGCCCGGCGGTCGGCTGGAGGTGGAGCACGCCGAGTAGCCAAGAGGGGTGCTCGGTGGCTGCTTGGTAAGCTTGATAAGCTTCTTTGCATGCTGGAAGTGCCCTAGGGTGGCCAGGGTGCGAACGGAGGTCCAATTTGGGCCGGTGCTGGTGGGGTGCGGCGGTCGGCCGTGAAGAAGACGGTGGGGGAAAACTAAAATTACCGCTTGATTCTAAATGGATGCGAGCGAGAGGAGACCTCGGAGACGGGCGGCGGCGCGAAGGGTACGCGTGAGCCGCAGTGGAGGCTTTTTATAGCCGACGTGGCGAGGAAGGCTTTGACCGGCGCAGCGAGATGGAATTTAGGCCGAGGCCCCCTCGACTGGCCGGCTGGAGCGGCCGCGGCACAGCTGGTCCGTCCCGTGGCATGCTGGGGGGGGGGGCCTGAGGCACGCCAGTGCGTGAGGTGCGGCCAGCGCGGCGTCGCGGCGTTCCAGGGCCCGGCCGGTGGTGTGAGGCGTCATTGTGCCGGAATTGATTTCCAATGGGACGGGCGAGCACGGCGGAGTCTGTTTGACGGCGTCTCTCCGGGCGGCGGCGGCTACGAAGGGTGTTACCGCGGTCTTGGACAGGCGCAGTGTGGCGGTTCAACGGCGTCGAGTGGTCACGCAGTTTAGCCCAAACAGCTCGTGAGAGTCCGTGGACGGGCGGCTGGCCAGAGGGCGACGGAACAGGGGGCGAGACGGCGACGTCAGTGGGCCGTGGACAGCGTACGGCACGGCGTGCCCGGCGGCGTCAGCCAGGTGGCGCCCGAGCTCTACTTGGTGGGGCGCACCGGGGAAGAAAGCAGGAGCGCGCGAGCTGGGCCGGGAAAAGGGAGTAGGCTGGCCCAACGGGGAGAAATCGGCCCACGCGGGAAAAATTTGAATTTCTTCCTATTTTGCTAAGGCTCAGGGATTTTCGAACTCCACAAATCAAGCAAATAAACATCAAAAGCAAAAGCATGAAAACGAAGAAAATCAAACATTGGCGAGTTCTAATTTTAAATTTTTGAAATTTTCCATTTTGCTATATTGTTTCTACTTTAGTTTCAATTTTGGAAAAAAAAAATTAAAAGGGCCTAGAAAACTAGGTACACAAAATAAAATTTTTAAAATCCCCAATTCCTTGGTTTATAATTTTTGGGATGTGACAGTACTCGGCGGCGAGGCGCCGGTCCCTCGACTCGCCCGCTAAAGCGGAGCAGCTGTTCCGCCTGCGCCACGCTGGGCTCGCCGACGTCCATCTCCACGACTTTGATGTGTTCCTCGCCTGACTGGTTCATCTCCTGCACGCACAGACACACAACAACGGCGCGGTGTCACTATGGAACGCGTCTGACGTGCCGCGATTTGGACAACAGACAAGTGAGGATCGCGTACGTAGGAGCCGCGTCCCGGGGGTGCTGCGGCGACCGGCATTGCGCGGCGGCTGGGTGGTCCTGATGATCCAGCAACCGCGCGCGCTATGCTCGCAGGCGGGACTGCGCCGAGACGAGGGCCTGCTTGCGGCGGAGCGTGGCGGTGGCCTGGCGCCGCACAACCTGCCCGCGGATCAGCGCCTGCAGCTTGACCAGCCCGCGCAGCGCGCACAGAGCCTTCCTCGCCTGCACACGTTCGCCAGGTCAATGGATCGTCAGGGTGCTCGTGAAGGCGAGACAAGAACATGAATGGCTTATGCCAGCACACTCTGTTCTTACAGCACAACGTCGACGTGAGCAAAGAAAAAAAATGATCTTGAGAACTTACCAGGTAGCCTCTGAACGTGGCCTGGATCCTGGCCGCGGTGGCCTCTCCTCGACGAGCCATCTCGCCAACACGCACTGGCGTACCCAGTGGGTGAGCCACATATGCTATGGCATATCTAAATTTTTTTAATTCAAATCAATCTTAATATAAGTGCTAACTAAATTTTTAATTTTAACAGATATCTAAATAGTAAATATACATAAATAATTTTAAAGCATTGCTATATATAGGTACCGAATTTAGTGAGGATGCTACTAACTAAATTTTAGATATTGATATAGATATATGTTATACTGCTATTTTTTTATGCTACATACTGCTCTGTTATGATTTTTTTTAACACTAAATACACTCAGTTATGCTGAAATCTTTAAGAGAAATACTTAGAACATTTAGACCTCTTTTGGAATACATAATTTTCGTAGGAATCTCATAGGAATTTCACAGGAATTAGTAATTTCACAAGAAAAATTTCTTTGTTCCAAATGAGGTCTTAATTTTGAATAGCGGAATATTTGATAAGAGAATAGAACTTTTAATAAACAGTGATAGAATATTTGATTTTTTTAATATTTCTTTTTTTTTATGAGTCCGAGTTATCGATGCATTTACAAGTTTGACCTTCTTTCAGACCACATGTTTTCTAGATCTAGTAAGGTAAGCTAAAATCTGATACTAGTATAAAGGAGTTGACTGTCGGTTTTAGTGATCCTGAACACAAAGAACAAGTGCTATGTAGCTTCTCAATATTTTTTCTCTTCTAACCTCTAGCGTTTGACACTGTAATTATAACTATTGCCGTCTTCATCTGTACAACTGTAAAAAAAAAAATTGACATACCTTTTTTATAAAATCTCAGGTACATCACTGCCAACACGCCGCTCTCCTCCTCGGTCTGGCGTCGCCTTGCCGCTGCAGGAGGGCCTTCCTGTCCCGTGCCCTGACGCCACCGTCCCGCTTCTTCCCCGCCAAGATGCTCCGCAGCCACCTCCCGCCTTTCCCCATCGCCGCCGCCTCAAAGCGTAGAGGAACGCCGTTACGCCGCCTCGGATCACGCATCCTCCCTCCCCGGACGAGACAACACTGGAGTAGTAGCAATTATAAGGCTCCGCTTCGCGCGCACTGCAACCGCCACTGTTCGCCACGGGCCAACCAACGGCAAAACACCCACCCAACACGCAGCTGCGCGCGAGGGAGAGGCGGTACAGTACAACGGACCTGACGTGTCCAAACATCGGCAAAAGCGTCGGCCTAGTTGCATCCAGTGTCGTTCAAGGAACCAAACACATCCGTAGTGGCTGGGCTCCATGACGTGGAGGGCAGCACGATTACGCTGGAGCGTTCGTGTGGCGTGGCATGGCGTGGAGTTTTTTTTATTTAATTCTTTTTTATTAATATTTTAAAAAATTGTGTCGAACTATATTTTTAAGATGTAAGATCGTTTTAGTCATGTCAATCGTCGTGACGCGATTCACGAAAAAATCACGCTACATAGACCGACGTGATAAGTTCCATATGACATGATTTCTTCACAAATCGTGCCACAAAGATTGACGTGACTGAAACAGTTCATATTTTAAAAAAATAGTTTGGTGCATTTTTCTTTAAATATTAATTAAAAAAGATTAAATAAAAAAAAACTCGGTGGCGTGACGACGGCCAACTTCTTCATTCCGGTTTGTTGTCTGGAAGGAGCGAAGGGAAGCACACGTGTCTGCCTGCTCCGGCAGGGCCCAATCACCTAATGAACTTTTTATCGTTTCAGTAAAACAATACTTATTTCGATACTTAGCCAACGACCTTTTTTGAGATATGAAACTTCCACAAGATAAATGACCTTCTTCGTATTAAAACACTGTGCATTTCCGTCGGTAAAATTCGTTAGTTCGTATATAATACGAAAGTTGAGAAAAGTTGCAGAAAATTTGAAAAAAAAAAAGTTTCTCGTCTCTACGGAGTCGCCCCCGTACACAACAAGCGGTCTAAAACCGATAACTCGTTGGACCGCCCACTAAGCCCATAAGAATGGCCCGGTGATAAAATCTTGTTGCCCGCCACACGGACATCAGCTAAGTTGTTTCTATTTTAGATTTACCTTTTTTTCTAGAATAGATAGTAAGGCCAATAGGATAATAGCGTTTTGATCACAGATTCTGAGGCTAATTCGGCGATGCGATTACCTTACATATACTGAAGCAAAATGGGCCAGCAATTACATTCCTGGACCCCGTATATATGCAAACCAAAATTAACCTCGCGGGAGGAATTTTGTGCTGTGATGGAAAAGTGACGTGATAAATTTCAAATTTCATTTGATAAACACTTGTCTGTTGTGAAACTAATTAAGCTGACCAAGAAGAGGGAATGGATATGTTCCACACTGGTCGCCAACAAAGGGAATCCTCGCAGGAAACCAAGCTGTGCTCCTCGGTAGCAACACGTATAGTCGTACCTGCAAGAATGCAGCCATGAAATATATTCGCACACTTCTACGTTTGCAGTGCACACAATGGAATACAGGCTCCCTGTCACGTTAAAGAAGATGACGATGAAGAAGAAGAACCACTCAAGTTGTCTTGTCTTCCTTAGATGAGAAGAAAATCCAAGCTGTGCGGAAATCTGGAGACGTGGCAGCGAAACTTGAAGTAACGTGAGCATTTCCACGACTATCTAGCTAATCCGGGTTTTTTCACCTCTACAGTCGTCTGGTGGTCCTACATGTGGTCCACCAGTACCGACGAGTACTATTATTGCAAGGAAAACACCTTGCCCAGTGACCGGAACAGGAAGGCCCGTTATACGGGCCCGTGACTTCCGACCAGCCTTCTATCTAGCTAACGGTAACGGCCACCTGGAACAACGCACGACCGAGCCAGATTGTTTACGAATACACGTGGGGAAGCTTATTGTTGGAGTACTACTTTTTAGAAGCTTTATTCGTATACCGCTGAACGTTGTAAAACACGGATACGTAGATACGCCTAGGATACTCCACCTATCCATGTTGTGTATCAAACGTGTAGTAGTACTACTTACCTCCTTTAACTTGTACGGCTTGAAGATACTGAAGAATTTGTCCTTTCGCGTACAAAGGTTCTTTTGTTTTTCAGGAACAGCAAACCCAGACCATAACCCGAGATCGGCCAGCAGGTAATTTACGGTGTAGACGGAATTTTTTTAAAGTGAGCGAGGTCGATTTCAAAAGTTTCGAATCAATTTAAAAAATTAGCAACACGGAGACGTTTTAATTCATCTTTGACAAGTTTCCGCTCAGACTAATTTTTTGAATAAGAAATAAAGTTGTTCAAATTTGAAATCAAGGATCCGAGCTCAACCCTTTCCAGCAAATTCACGTTTCAAATAAAGATTCAAATTTCAAAATGTAAGTTCAAACATTTTCAGTGAAATTTGGTGAAACAAAATTATATTTTGAAAGGTTTGTAAAGACTTGAAATTTTGAATTTTTTGTGAAATTTTATTTGCAAGTTAAAAAGACCCAAATGAATTATTTCTCTCAAAATGATTGCTGGTTTTCAAAATTTTATAGAACCAAATTATTTGAAATTTGAACTCGGGCCCAAAATAAAGGTTGTTCTTTTATAAAAGTTCTACCACCGGGCAAAATTTCATGATTTTTAGAGCTCGGAAAGTATGGCTTTCGAATTTAAATCAGAGAGCCACGCAGAAAATCGGGGGAAAATCAGACGAAATTGAAAATTCCCGCGAGCCCCACCCGTCAGCCTCACTATTGCTCCATCTCTTACCCTGGGTTTACAGCGCACTCTCCAGGTGCCGTTCGGTCGCGCCCTCGCCTCGTGCATGGACGCCACGAGCCTGGGAGGTGTCCGCGCGTGGGACACGGCGCTCCCTGCGTGTCCAAGACTCCCTCCCTGTAACATCCCAGAATTCTCGAGTTAATATAGCGGCAATTCTCCAAATTTTTGTCTGTCTCAATATTTCGTTCCGATCAAAAATCATTCGTTCCGAAATTCGTTTCGTCCAAATCTGAAATCCGTTCGTCTAAATTAATCCGGTGCCGAAATAATTTAGTCCGCGTAAATTTTACGTTGACAAAAATTATTTCCGGAAATTTTTCCAAATTAATTTTCGGGTCTCTAAATATTTTTCTTCTCTAATTATATCTCTTCAACCTATTTAATTATTTCACGGTTATTAATTAATTTCCGGATTATTTTTTAACCCTCAATTTTTTTCACCTCCTATAAATACCCTATAACCCTAATCAACCTTCCCTCCTCATTTCTCCAGAAAATTCTATCCTGCCGCCTCTCTCCTCGATGGGCCTGCTGTCGTCCGCCGGGTTTCCGCGCCCGACCGTCCTCTGCTGCCGTCCTCGATCCCGTCACCGCAGCCTCGTCCTCGCGCGTCGAGTCGCCTGCGTCGCCTGCCGCGTTGCTGTTAGCGCCTCGCCCCTCCCCGCGCCGAAGTCGCGCGTCATCGATTTCCGCATCGCGTCCCCGAGCCGAGTTGCCGCGTCGAGCCTTCCGCACCTGTCGCCCGATTCT
>BCLF01000010.1:4115604-4204566 GCA_001602275.1 Zoysia japonica
TTGTACGCTCAGTTGACAACCATGCACACCACGTTACCCTGTATGGGCAGTTGGCTTGATCTTGAAGCTTGCCGAGACTGGTTGTTTACCCGTGGGTTGGCGGTGTAGTGTTAGTGTGGTGTTGAGCTTTGACTCCCCACATGAGATCGAGATACCCCACCTGATCAGTGGTAGGCTCTTCACAGCTCCAGGACCCGATCGCGTAGGCTTTTGGGATCCCTATCCTGGAGGACGGATGACGCCAGTTAAAGCTTGTGGACGGGTCTTGTGTGTTCGTCGGGGCTACGACGGTAGTTCCCGATGACGCATCCCGTGGGTCCAGGTGCATAACCTCTGCAGAGTTTTAGTCGATGCGCATTGCCAAGTCCTTTTGGAAGGACACCCCCCTGAGTTGTGCTCCTCGTTGAGTAGCTTTGTTTTTCTTTCTCCTCTCCTTTTTCAAATGTTTTTGACTCCGGCCTTTGAGCTGTGGCCGAGTGTGGAGACTACATCGGCATTAAAATGAACCCCCGTCCGAGATAACGGAGATCTCTGCGGGGCAAGATAATAAAATTTGACAAGTTTGAAAATAAAGCTTTATTGCATACTTTAGATAAAATAAAATGTTTTAAACTTGCATTTAGCACTTGAGCCATGCCTTTACCCTTGAAACCATTTGCATGCATACATTGTTGTGAGGTAGTACGCGGTTTGCTGAGTATTCATACTCACGGCTTTTTAATCTGTTGTTTTCAGAGGATTCTCTCAGTTTCGACTTCGACTACGTCTCTGACGGCCCGTGACGTCCGCTCCTGCGCTCGAGCTAGCCTGTGTGGAGGAGGTTCGCTACCGCTGCTATGTTGATGCTTCCGCCGTTGCTTTTTGTTGGATTCACGCTAGAGATATATCTGCTCTGAGATATTTCCGGCCTGCGTGCCGATGGACCCCTTTGGAGGATTTTATTCTAATGATTTCACTCTGATCTACTATTTTCTAATCTGTTTCTTGTTTAATATTTCTGATATGGTTTCTTGATTGATCGCTTGTGATATCGTGATTGCCAAACTCCTGGGATTGGCAATATCACGAGAGATCGGGACTTATCGAAAGGTAAGTGAAAACCCGGTCGTTACACTCCCGGCCGAGCCCTCTCTCACTCATTCTCTCTCTCGCAGCCCCTCTGCCGAACAACGACGACCGTTGTCCTTGAGCGCCCCAACAGGACCACCCCTAACTCTCCACCCCCGGCGAACTCGTGCACCACCCTGTCCTCCCATTTCCCCGGCTGTCCTTTGTTGCCTCCTTCCCGTGCGCACGAACTAATTGGAGTTTTCTTCATTTTCGCGAGTCCGCGGGCAGCTGCCGTTCTCCGACGAAATCCGGCATGCCCTGGTGAGTTTCCTCTCGATTCCTTTCGGCCTTGTCTGTGTCAGCCCCTAGCGCATCCTATGGAGTCTTCAATCGATCGATTCCTTCAACGTTTGCCCAGGGATTTTTGAAGATTCGACGCGTCGGCCGCGGAACCCGTCGACCTCGACGGTGAGCCCCCCGCTCTGGCTTCCCTCGACGCCGACATCACTCGAGCCGGTCCTCTGCAAGCCGTCACGAAGCTCTCCCTCAAGTTCGAGTTCGAGTTCGTGGTTCAGGCCTAGTTGCTAAGGCCCCGTAGCTGGATATTTTATTTATTTTGCTAAATCATTCATTTTATTGATCAGAAATCAGTTTAAACTTGTAAAATCTGTAGAAAATTCATCCTAACTCATAAAAATATGAAATAAATTTTGCTAGGATCCTCTCACCTAGAACTATATTATGAGCTAACATATTTTCTTTTCATGCATAAAGTTAATTTAATTAATTTAGATCATATAATAATTCATTAATGCATTATCATTATTCCTTGACATGATAAAATCTTGAAAATTTTACTTTTCTGTTTATTTTGTCAAACTTTCAGTTTTTGAAAAGTTTTTTGTTTAATTTCATCAAAAATCATTTTATAAGCATTTTTTGTAATTAAACAGTCTTTAAATCATTATAAATCTATTTGATTTCAATAAATGTTGAAAATTTCTATAAAAAATTAGTTTATGACTTTTCTGATTTTATGAAAAACTCAAATTATATTTTATATTTTTGAAAACCATTTTAAAGAAGTTTATAACTAAAATTTTGTTCTTTTAAAAATAAAAAGCTATCATCGCATATGATATCATTTGAAGATTAAAAACTATCGTAACTCGATTCCTTGCATATCATGTCATATAGGACCCGACTCATCCCAGGAGAGCGTGGAGGTGTTCCTTTGGCAAAGGAAGCTAACTGTGTGCAAGCTCCGGTGCATTAACCGCTTTTAAGTTTTTTTTATCATTATGTATGATTTGGTTAATGTATTGTGCATTAGGTATTAGGAGTTGTTTGAAAACTTAAAATTGCATGCTAGGTACCTTATTACCCATGATGAGTGTTGTTGGTTCGGGTAACTCGATGTGGCTAAGTTTTATCCCACAGTAGAAGTCTGAGTGAATGGAAAGTCACTCGCGAGCTATAGATTTTATTTTATCCCACACATTAATAACTTTAGACCGGGCGGGGATATGTATAGTAAAGTTTGAGAAGGCTGGACCTTCGCGGTGGTAGCCCCGTCTGTATCGGTTAAGAACCGATTCGAGTGTGGCACTGTTGAGCAAGTTTGAAAGTATCAAGAGCATGTTAGTGTAATGAGCCTAGTAAACCGATGTAACTCGATTTCCGTAGTGGTTGAACGACAACCCACCCCTCTTTTAGTGATGACATTGAGAGGGTACACGGGCTAACCATGGATAGCCTCAATTTGTGGTATCATGTGGAGAACGTGTACTCGAGAGGGGTGAGAACTAGACCGGCCTCTATGATATCGACGTGAAAGGTTGCCGTACGTGACTCCTTGGGAGTGCGCGTACGTCGTGCTACTTGTGTTTTCTCAGCTGGTGTAAATCGATTATAATTGCTGCCCCTCACAGTAACAAGTATCGCTTGTTCACTGTGTCATGTCGTAGTAAAAACACAAATAATAATAATAATATCGACTATTTGCTTAGTTTATAGTGATTGCTTGGTAACCATGTTTGATGTAGTTTTATAGCGCAAATTAAATTTACCTTTCGTGACTTTAATTTACCGCTAAAAACTTAACTCTAAAGACTCACTATATTAGCGCTAGTTTTGCAAATGGCCATCACATGTGAGTTAGCCTCATCATATCTTTGCAGTCGGCTGTAGTTGGCCACATTGACGGGTAAGACTTGCTGAGCATTTGAATGCTCAGGGCTTGGCTCTTTGTAGTTTTGTGTGCAGGTGGTTTCTCACTCCCTCCTCTGGACCAACTAGCAGAAGCAACTTCGAGGGTAGCTATGTCTGTTGGAAGCCATGCTCGCAGCGCTGCTGTTATGTGTTGCTAGAGGATGCATCGTATGGGCTCGATGTCATCTTATGCACAGTCTCCAAGGGACCCTAGTTTAAATCAGGTTATCTCTTCAGCGCTTTCAAAAATCTTGGTTTTATAAACTTAAGCAACAGTTTGTAGTATATTTTATCGTGTTTGAGTTGTACTGTTAGTCCTTACCTCGCCGAGTGATACCGATAAGATCTCGTGGTCGATGGATCATCTCTTCTGTGGGGCGGTGTGTCACTGCGTGGTATCAGAGCAATATCAAGAACAGTACGACTTTAAAGCAATTTTCGAAAAGCTAACTACGCTGAAAACCCTTAGTTTTAGCCCAATTAAGGACTATATTGGTCTGAGCAGGTGGCTGCTGTTAGAGTGCTAACTGCCAACCCTTAGATCGCATTGAAATAGAATTGAGAGAACGTGTTTGCCACCGAGGTCACGTACGATCAACTATATTGGCCGAGTTTTTATTTTGGTGAGGACCATAGGACGTTGCATATTAATCATTTGCATTTAAAAGTCGTAAATAACCAAATCATCTAAAAAAATCTCCTGTCTTGTGTTAGAAGTTTTGAAAAGTTTTGACCCAGCCAACTTTGGGGTAAAGCCGCTTTGAATTTCAACTGCTATTGCAGTTAGGACAGATTGCATGAAAAATTATGGAACCCTTAAGGTTCTAAAGACTAGGTGGTTGGCCCGAAGGTTAGAATTTTTGTAGACTGGTTTCTTATGCTCGAAGAAGATGAAGAAAGTCTAAGTAACCAGCGGATATATAGGAATGCCTGTACCTCAACAAACCTTGACCCAAATTATCGCGGCTATGCTTTAGTCGTAGAAAGAGCAGACGCAAGAAGCCACTTTTGAAACTCCACTAGGCAACATGGTAGTTTCTCACTTGGCCATTCTAGTCCATAATTTCCGTCACCAATTATCAACTCCGAGACTTCAATTTCCGGTGTCTTTACTTTCAAAAATTTTGTTGCCCCCAACCCTTGTATTTCAATCTTCATCACGAGCGTTTTGAAGTAACCTTGGTGCATTTGTTCAATAAATTTGCGACCATCCTACGAATTCAAGCCCTTTGAAAAAATTCATAGCTCCATTATTTCAGCACTTCGAATGTCACCTTTCAGAGAGCATATTTCCTGTCCTGGTTGTCATATGGGGGCAAGTGAATATCTGTGGAAAGCTATGAAAGTCCTCTACAACTTTGTTATTCGGCTCTAGTCTTGGTTCTGCCTTCAGTGGTGCCCATATCAAATTTTTGCGACTGCTTCCAGTTTGGGACAGAGTTGATGCTACTCTGTATTACTCCCTATGTGCTATAACATTTTACTCCAAATTTTCATTCATACTTTCATCAGCATTGTTTGTTGATCGACCATCCATTGCGGTTGCTCAACAGTCTGTCATTAAGCCTATATCACCAAACTCCTTGTCCTTCTCGAATTATACATCCTTGTTTATGCACCCTATCCGAACCCCTCTCTATAAATCTTGCACAAGCATATCGTGTATTACTATTTTGGATCCATCATTAACACCCCTTGTGTTTAAATGAAATCCGTAAGTTGCTCTTTGAAAATTCTTACCTTGTCGGAGAGCTAATAACTCCAATCACTTGGTTTTTTTTATCAATACTTACTTGTCTTGGCATCTTGCTAGTCATCACTTTGTGATATTGGATTACTTCCTTTTGATTATTTTCCCACCTAATTTCAATGTAGTGTAGGTAACTACTCAAAATCCTTTATAACCTTTTGGTCACCAACTCTTTCATCGTCTCCAAGTTTTGAGCGTGTGCCACCATCTTAAGGATACACGCTATCATCCATAGCCCTTCTCCTATGATCTTGTTTATGCTAGAATTTTCTCTACTATGGACCTCCTTGTATAATTCTTGTATCCTTTAACCGTACCAAATGTACGACTCCTTGAAACATCGTTGTCTAGAGAATACTAGTTTTGCCTCCTGGTATCCTTAATCCTTATACCTTGATTGATCCACATCGAGTCCTTGCAATTGCAGATCCTTGGAACCCTTTTTGATAAACATGATCACTACCACGATCATGGCATTAACTAGATCTTTCATGTCGATCCTAATCCCTTGAAATTTACTAGTGGATGTGCTCTTGAATTTGTAATTTTGCTTTCGAGTTGTGCCGGTTCGCCCAGGCGCTTCTCAAAATCAAATTACAGTAACAAGAGAACCTCCTCCTTTGACTTTGACCGGGGAAACAAAGTGTAATATTTTTTTGAACGGATGGTGTATTGTCTAGAGTATGCAACCAGGATGGAAAATATTGTACTTGAGTTCCTCATTTGAACATCCCATCTCATTTCACTTTTAAACCTATTCGAGTTGAGACGGATACCTACACTCCTCCTGTATAGTGTCAATTATTTCTTTTGAGCCTGATACCGTTCATTTGTATCCAATTCGAATCTAGAGAATCATCCTGTCTCTATATAAATCTTCCGCATATCCTTGCTATCGAACGTCTGTGTTAATCGGTAATTGTTACTGTATAAACCCTTGACCATCTCATTTACGTCATCTCTATCTAGATTTAACCTCAGAAATCTGCTTCCTTATTTGATCGGTCCTATCTGTTGGTGCTCCTGTGTCCTTAAATCCCGCATAGGAAAGCAGCACAACACCTTGGTTTCAGAAATAAGTTAGCTCTGTGAATTTTTAAATGTTTTCAGTCATTGCAAAATCCATTGCTCGTAATGGCTGAGGGTTGCGAACAACCTATCCATTGTATATGATCTTTTCCCCGCGTCGCAGTTAAAGGAACACTTGGGAGATCAATGAATGTCTGCACATGCACTTTCTGGAGTTCCTTCCATCTCGCTGAGGTTTATTTTTCCCCATCTTCCACTGTAAATCTCAGGACAAGATTTATTTAAGGGGGAGGGCTGTAACACTCCATGTTTCTGAATAAAGAAACAATGTTGTTCAAATTTGAAATCAAGGGATCCGAACTCAACCTTTTCCAGCAAATTGACGTTTCAAATAAAGATTCAAATTTCAAAATCTAAGTTCAAACATTTTTAGTGAAATTTGGTGAAACAAAATTATATTTTGAAAGGTTTGTAAAGACTTGAATTTTTGAAATTTTTGTGAAATTTTATTTGCAAGTTAAAAGGCCCCAAATGAATTATTTCTCTCAAAATGATTGCAGATTTTCAAAATTTTATAGAATAAAATTTATTTTGAATTTGAACTCAGGCCCAAAAAAAAGTTGTTCCTTTATAAAATTTCTACCACCCTGCAAAATTTCACGATTTGTAGAGCTCGGAACGTACGCCTTTCGAATTTAAATCAGAGAGCCACGCTGAAAATCGGGGGAAAATCAGATGAAATTGGAAAAATTCCTGCGAGCCCCACCCGTCAGCCTCACTATTGCTCCATCTCCTATCTTGGGTTGACAGCGCACCCTCCAGGTACCGTTCAGTCGCGCCCTCGCCTCGCGCATGGATGCCACGAGCCTGGGATGTGTCCGCGCGTGGGACACGGTGCTCCCCGCGTGTCCAAGCCTCCCTCCCGGTCGAGCCCTCTCTCACTCGTTCTCTCTCTCGCAGCCTCTCTGCCGAACGATGACGACCGCCGTCCTCAAGCGCTCCAACTGGACCACCCCTAACTCTCCACCCTCGGCGAACTCGTGCGCCACCCAGTCTGTCCTTTGTTGCCTCCTTCCCGTGCGCACGAACTAATTCGAGTTTTCCACATTTTCGCGAGTCTGCGGGCAGCTGCCGTTCTCCATCGAAATCCGGCATGCCCCGGTGAGTTTCCTCTCGATTCCTCTCGGCCTTGTCTGTGTCAGCCCCTAGCGCATCCTATGGAGTCTTCAATCGATCGATTCCTTCAACGTTTGCCTAGGGATTTTTGAAGCTTCGACACGCCGGCCGCGGAACTCGTCGACCCTGACAGTGTGCCCCCTACTCTGGCTTCCCTCGACGCCGACATCACCCAGGCCGGTCCTCTGCAAGCCGTCACGAAGCTCTCCCTCAAGTTCGAGTTCGAGTTCGTTTTCGGGAGCGCCCTCACGTCATCGCTGAAATCCGTGTCAGGGCCGCCTCTCGCCATCGGCCGTCTCTGGTAAGAAGCTCCGCTCGTTGACCCCATCACTGGATTCCTAGCATGCCGGTGATCGTTTTGGACTAGGACCCAGTTCCCTCATCGTTATTCGCTGCTCCCTGGCTAGCCGCCGGCCTACGGGGGCCCCTGTGTGTGCCATATGGTTTCTCCCAAATGGGCCAGGATTTTGGCATGGCCCATCAGGTTACATGCAGCCCAATTCTGAGGCCCAGCGTGGCTCAGGCCCAGTGGCTGGATATTTTATTTATTTTGCGAAATCATTCATTTTATTGATCAGAAATCAGTTCAAACTTGTAAAATCCATAGAAAATTCATCCTAACTCATAAAAATATGAAATAAATTTTGCTAGATCCTCTCACCTAGAACTATATTCTGAAGCTAACAAATTTTCTTTTTGTACATAAAATTAATTTATTTAATTCAGATCATATAATAATTCTTTAATGCATTATCATTATTCCTTGACATGATAAAATCTTGAAAAATTTAATTTTCTGTTTATTTTGTCAAACTTTCTGTTTTAAAAAAGCTTTCTGTTTAATTTCAACAGAAATCATTTTATAAGCATTTTATTGTAATTAAACAGTCTTTAAATCGTTATAAATCTATTTGATTTCAATAAATGTTGATTATTTCTAAAAAATTAGTTTATGACTTTTCTGATTTTATGAAAAACTCAAATTATATTTTATATTTTTGAAAACCATTTTAAAGAAGTTTATAACTAAAATTGTGTTCTTTTGAAAATAAAAAGCTATCATCGCATATGATATCATTTGAAGATTAAAAACTATCGTAACTCGATTCCTTGCATATCATGTCATATAGGACCCGATTCATCCCAGGAGAGCGTGGAGGTGTTCCTTTGACAAAAGAAGTTAACTGTGAGCAAGCCCCAAGCAAGCCTTGGTGCATTAACCCCTTTTAAGTTTTTTTTTATCATAGTGTATGATTTGGTTAATGCTTTGTGCATTAGGTATTAGGAGTTGTTTGGAAACCTAGAATTGCATGCTAGGTACCTTATTACCCATGATGAGTGTTGTTGGTACGGGTAACTCGATTTAGAGCTAGGCTAAGTTTTATGCCACGGTAGAAGTAGATCGAATGGAAAGTCACTCACGAGCTATAGGTTTTATTTTATCGCACACATTAATAACTTGAGACCGGGCGGGGATATCTATAGTAAGGTTTGAGAAGGATGGGCCTTCGCAGTGGTAGCCCCGTCTATGTCGGTTAAGGACTGATTCAAGTGTAGCCCTGTTGAGCAAGTTTAAAAGTATCAAGAGCATGCTAGTGTAATGGGCCTAGTAAACCGATGTAACTCGACTATCGTAGTGGTTGGACGACAACCCACCCCTTTTTTATGATGATATTGGAAAGGTACACGGCTAACCATAGATAGCTCCGATGTGTGGTATCGCGTGGAGGAGTGTACTCGGGAGGGGGTGAGAACCGGACCGGCCTCTATGATATCGACGTGAAAGGTTGCCGTACGTGACTCCTTGGGAGTGCGTGTACGTCATGCTACTTGGGTTTTCCCAGCTGGTGTAAATCGATTATAATCGCTGCTCCTCACAGTAACGAGTACCGTTTGTTCACTGTGTCATATGGTACTAAAAACACAAAAAAAAGATAATATGAACTGTTTGCTTAGTTTATAGTGATTGTTTGGCAACCATGTTTGATATAGTTTTATAGCGCAAATTAAATTTATCTTTCGTGAACTTAATTTACCGTTAAAAACTTGACTATAAGGATGGTTTTGCAAATAGCCATCACATGTGAGTCAGCCTCATCATATTTTTGGAGTCAGTTGTAGTTGGTCACATTTTCAGGTAAGACTTGCTGAGCATTTGGATGCTCAGAGCTTGGCTCTTTGTGATTTTGTGTGCAGGTGGTTTCTCTCTCCCTCATCTGGACCAACTGGCAGAAGCAACCTCGAGGGTGGCTATGTCTGTTGGAAGCCCTGCTCGCCGCGCTGCTGTTGTGTGCTGATAGAAGATACATCGTATGGGCTCGATGTCATCTTATGCATAGTCTTCAGAGTACCCTAGTTTAAATTAGGTTATCGCTTCCGCGCTTTCAAAAATCTTAGTTTATTAACTAAAGCAACAGTTTATAGTATATTTTATCGTGTTTGAGTTGTACTGTTAGTTCTCGCTTCGCAAAGTGACACCCGATAAGATCCTGTGGTCGATGGATCTTCTCTTCTGTGGGGGCAGTCTGTCAAAAAAGATCATCATTCATGTCTAAAATCCGTCGATTCAGGATCCATCGTGTTGGATGTTTTTTTCATGATATGTACATAGTTCGCAATTGATATCCATAGAGCGTTGACACAAGGAACATAACCCCTGACATTCAGCAATGTCCAGTTTCAATGTCTTGATTTTCTTATGGCAACTTTTTTGTTTTCCTCAGTTTATTCTCTGACTCATCTGTGTACTTCTTTGAATTTTGTTCTGACATACCCCTCTCCTGTCAATTATACAAAAAGAAAAGAAAGAAAAGGATGTCAAAGTTTCATAGGCACTTCTCGAACATTGATGATAAAACTGCATCAAAAGACCCACAAAGAAATGTCTTTTTCACAGCACACTGAGGAGCCCTGTTTTGGAGTGTTGGATCTGATCCTGGCTGTAGGTCTAGTTCCTTATGTTCGCATCAGTTTTGTAACGTGAATGCTCAAACAGTCAAACGCGATGGCAGATGAAAACTTGTCGGCAAATCCAAACACTGGTTAAAAAAACCTGTTGGAGACCCATCACTTTTTACTAAAAAAAACATAGAAGTAGGAAGTAAAGAGAACATAGATAAACTTGGCTCATTTCATTAATTCAAAACGCCGTACTAATTACAAGGATGTAATAACATCTTTAGTTTTTACAGATGATACTGCTCGCAGTTGACACTAAAACACCACGAGCTGCTTAACTAGTAGCAGCACACGAGCATCTTCGCCTCCAGCTGCCTCTCCATGTTGAACCTCGCGATGAAGTCCTCCACGCGCCGGTTCAGCTCATCAGCCGGCGACAGGTCCGTCTGATCCTGCAACTCCTGTGTCGCTGCGCGCGCCTCTTCTTCCTCCCAACTCACTTCCTCTCCCTGAACTAACTCCGGCTCTCCTACATCTTCCACTTCTCCGTGCACTTCGTCCACCTGACGCAGATACAGAGGATCAGCTTCCTCGTTGCAGTGATCCTCCATCTGCAGGGCTTCACTGAACACCGAGCTGCCGTTATCTTCAGCTGTTACCTCAACCATGTTGTTTTCTTGTTCATGGTTGATCTCTCCCGTAAGCGTCGGAAGCAGGGGCTCCATCACCGCCGTCAGCTCCTCCTTCCTCTCCGGTACCATGCCAGTGTCGGTCGCCGTTGCAGGAGCAACGTTATCAGTGGTGTTGCGTGGCGCGCCTCGTCTACGCGAGAGCTTGGACTCGCCAACAAGGACGGCGACGATGATGTTGGAGAAGATGAAGAGGCATCCCGGTGCCATGGCAACCGAGACGATGGACGGTAGGGACTCCAGGAAGAAGGCCCTTGCGCTGGAGTAGACATGTGGCAGCGAAGCTCCCACCCAGAAGAAGGTTAGGGCGAGCAGGGTGGCCCTTATGCCGCTTGTGACGCCCATGACGGTGGTCATGGCAATTGCGGGCTTGCAGAGTGTTTGATCTGTAGTGCTGTGGAAATGTGGAAGAACGTTGCAGGAAGGAATGCATAGAAAACATACAAGAAGCTCAGGCACAGCCGCCCTATTTATAGCGATTTTGGTCCTGCAATTCCTCAGCGGTTAAGTTATTCCATCTCAAACCCTTTTTGGAATGGAAGAGTAAAAAATAGAAAAGATCAGAGAAATAGAGCAATTAAACATAGAAAATGAGAAAGGGAAAACATATATAGAAATCAAACATTATTGTGTTTGAAGTGGACTAAAACAGTAAAAAAATATTAATGCAACCAAACAATTTTTTTGTGCATTTTAGGATTTATTTTTGTGCATTTCATGAGCACCGTGGGAAATTTCCCACAAGATTATATTCTCTCTATTTTTAAATTAATGTCGCCATTGACTTTTAAGATCAATTTTGACCATTCGTCTTAAGAAAAAAAATTTGTTCACATCCGTAAAATTTGAAGTCATGATTCAAATAACTCTAATAATAAATCAAATTATAACAAAAGATATGATATTTGTCAAAAACAAATTTGAATAAAACAAATAGTCAAAATTGAATTTGAAAGTCAACAGACATCAATTTAAGAATGAAGAGAGTATCATTTTTCTTTCAGCATTCCTTCAAAAGTAGAGATGTCTGCTTGGCTTTCCACCGGAAAGGTTTTGGCTCGATCCTTTGTTCCAAAGGTGTGATCATTTTATTTCCACAGGAATAATTCCTATGAAATTTTCACATTTCTCTTGTCCCAAATGGAACCTTAGAAAATGGCAATCTCCTTGGATTGTTCTGTTTGTCTGCTCCCAACAAAGCATGCGTGTGGATATGGCTACACGAGGAGCTCGAATATTCAATATATTTGCTTCTCAAAAGAGACGTCCGTCCCAAATTAGAGTCGTCTGCCTCCCTTCCATTGCATAAGGGCCATTGTCAGTGACTTGGTAACTCAAAAAACCTGTGTGTACTTTGGATATCTGTAAAATTTTAACTATTCAAAATATTACATGTCCTGGATTGGTTTTCACTTGCCTGCATCTGATCAGCCGCACCAATAATTCAAGGCTAGTTTTGTGAGCTGTCACTAGTAAGAGTCCCATCGTTGAAGCCTAGACTCTTTAGTGTTGCTATTGCTACTGGCAAGAAGGATAACTGGTCAGACTGGTAAAGGTTAGCTGGAAAAGATTGACAATCATGCTAGTTGCTACACCCATGCAGCATTGTAGTGCTCCAGTTTGCCATGGGCGCACCACATCCTTCTCACAAATCTCCGGCTACCCACCGATTGATTTGCTAAAGTCCACTCGTGATTGTATATCTGCAAAAAAAAAAGCATTTTATTGTGCCCATACGTTAGAAATTTTTTGCACCACAACAAAGTATTTGAATTTGAATTGCATAAGTTTACACCCTGAAAAATGTTGCCATTTTCTTCCACAGGTTGTGTTTTGAAACAAATTTTGAGTAATGCTGGAGATCGTTCCCCATGTTTAAAACATGATTTTGTTTTTATGGATATTTAAAGAGTTTGGGCCATTTTTCTAGATTATTCTATTTTTTAGTCCAAATTTTTTTTTGTATTTGGAGATATAGAAGGTGCAGGAAAAGCATAAAACATTTAGATGTAATTCTACAGCAAAGCGTATAGTAGTCATATATAGTATGACCCCAATAATCCTAGATACTTTAAATGCCAACTGTAAACTTAGAATAACTGACCAAAAGAAAGGCATGTTTAATTAAGGGTAGCTGAGATTGTATTTAAGGGCTAAATGAACAGATTGAGAAGTTGCGAATGAGAAATTTAACCCTCTTAGTTTTGAAGTGGAGACGGAGAGGTATATATAGAATACAATTTTTTAAGAATATGGATATCAGTTTCAACTAATTCCTACTAAGAAATTCATTCCTGCTCAATTGAAAACAACAATTTGTTGCAAAATAAAGGATAGACTATCTATCACTGTAAACATGATCGAGTCATCAGTGTTTTTTGTTACCCATATTTTGCACAAGAATTTATATTTTTCAATAAAAACCATGGTAATTTTCCTAAAAATTTGAAGTTTTTCTAATACAATCATATCAACGGGCCACGATTTTTGCTAGCTGGTCGGCATAGAGCTGTGGATAATCTGATGAAACTTGATAGACTAGCAAGGACAAAGCTCGATAACAAAGGATGACACAGCTGGATATCAGGAACATGCGCCGAAGCTAGCTCACGGTTCAGATCACCAACCCTCGGATATAACGTTGGTGGGACACAATACATAACTAGGTAACCATGGCTTCAACATGCTTAATGTCACGACATGCCTCCAGTGTGCAAATATGATGTGAGCCGCAACAACCTATCCTCAAATGCGAGTTGCAAAAAATTTATAGTGATCACGGATTTGTCTTTTTACTAACATATAAAGATACCGTATACTCCATCCATTCCTAAATTGTTATTACCGTTGATCACTTTTTACATCAACTTTAACTATTTATTTTATTCAAAAAAATTTAATAAATATTATTCTTTTTTTTTATAATTTTCTTTATCATTAAAGTTATTTGAATCACAACTTATAACTTTACACATATGAAATAATTGTTTGAATAAGATAAATGGTCAAAAATAATGTTAAAAGTCAACGGCAATAATAATTTATGAATGGAGGATAAATCACAGGCTTTTTGCAAGATGTTTTTCATTCCTGTTTTGAGTCAGAAATATTTTTTCAAAGAAAATTGCGTACAATCAGTCAATCACCACATATCTTGCATGGAGTTCTAGATTATCACTCATATCTTCTCGGCTCGCTGGCCTTACTAGATTTGTTTTTACAAACCATAGCTCTAGCTTGTTCTGTTGAACCTTAATAAACTCGCAAGGATACAGCTGGGTATACAGGAACAAGGATGCATGGACGCAAGCTCATGATCACTCACAAACAGCGCCGATATCAGACTTTTGTGGATCGACATGCCTAGCTTATTAGGCCAGCATGCAAAGTGATCTGATGCGCCGGGCGGCGACCCGCGACCATCAGCATGTGACCCTAGGTTGATCACTGCACGTACTACTGATTTATACTCCCTCCGTCTCAAAATAAGAGTTATTTTAGATTTTCAAACGTCTCTCTTTAACTATTTATCTTATTAAAAAAGTATTTTAAAAAATATTTATTTTATTGTGAATTTATATTTTTAAATTTTTTTTAAATAAAACGAATAGTTAAATATTAAATTTAAAAAGTCAAAAATCACACTTTAGGACGAAAGAAGTAGCTACGTGGTTCAGGGTTGATCTGATCGGAGGAAACTGGGGCACCGCTGCCAGCAACAGTCTCCCTGCTGCCTCCCGCCATGCCAAAACTGCGGCGGCACCGGGGGCAGAAACTGGCTGTGGCTTCCTGGTCGCGCAAGAATAAGGGCGTGTTGACAAGATTTATTTCAACCAGTTTAAGCTACTTCCACTGATTTTAAATTTTTGACATCGTTGATTTTTAACATTAACTTTGATCATTCATCTTATTCAAAAAATTTGTTTCAATGTATAAAATTATTAGTTGTAATTAAATTCCACTAAAGATAAATCAAATAATAACAAAAGTTTATATATTTGAATAAATTTTTTAAATAAGACGAATGGTCAAAGTTGAAGTTGAAAGTCAACGATGTCCATATTTTAAAACCAGATAGAGTACTATTTATATGCAGTAGATATAGTATAAAAAATTATTCATATAAACTGTTTTCACCTGAATCGAAGAACACAAGCAAAAATAAGGAAGAACGCAACTCAATTATGAAATTTGAATTAAATCTTGGAAAATCAACGAACCGTCAAACGATGAAACTGTTTCATAACAGAGGAAAACTAATAAAAAAAACCTAACTTAATGACGATGGTTACTGATTATATACAGTTTAGGATGACTTTAGAGTAAACTCTAATACTAATAGGGCCTAAAAAAGATACATAGCCCAAAGGCTAAAAGATAGTGTCGCAGCACCCGGGACAGTTTTTGAATGTTATATTGTTTTAATGATTTCTGCTAATTCCGGTTGAATTTTGAGATGAGACCGGTGCTGTTGGAAAGATTATCTTGTTAGTTTTCCAACCATACCTAAAACGTCTAAAACAGATCTCATATGCGATCTGAGCATCCGTTTTAGTGCGGACTGCTCTTAGAACCCAAGGGTAATTTAACTCCGAGTTGAAATAATTCTCCTTCGAAGTCAAACGTGTGTTGCTGGTCTTGAGCATCTCCAAATCCTCCTCCATTCTTTCTTTGATTCTCTTCAATGTTCCTAATCATAGTAAAATTATTAAGTAGCCATCTATTCTCAACGAAAGAAAAACATATGTTTGAAAATGAGCTCACCTCTAAATTCAATTGTTGTGCACGAGTTATAGTAGGTGGAAAAGCATTGTGTGTATCTAATGGAGGGATGTCCTCATCATCCTCCACCTCTTGAATCAAAGTCGTTCTCGACTCAAGCTCATCTTCTTTGATGTGGCCCCATTGTGTTGAGGGCGTTGGCCAATTCATGTTCACTCTCGGAATCAAGTTAATCTGGTGCTCAATCCCTCGAATAGGTGGTAGTCTTGGAGGTGCCTCGGGTGAAAAATTATCATAATACTCCTGCAAAAGGTTAGTAACCGGAGCATCCAAAGAAGATGCAAGATTCTCAAGTGAAAATAATGTATCGTTGCAAGTCAAAGTATAACATGAAGCATTTTCATTATAAATTTTAGCAAGATCAGATTTTATAGCAAGCATTACAGGACTTTTTAAATTTATTGCTTGATGATTTTCAAATGTAGGAGGATGTTCTTTCTTTTCATTAGCAAGTTTATCCCTATCAGCTTGTACAATTTTAGAAGGGGTCAAAGGTAGTAAAGTAATTTTCTTTTCTTTATGCAGGAAGGTACGTATATGTATTACTATAATGGATATCATTTTCATTATAATAATAAACAAGCTTGCATAGGTACAACATCACAATCCACAGAATTAACATAAGTGCCAATGGAGAAAGGGACTCAACAAGTTCTCGTTACCTTTGCTTTACCGGAGTGGTTCAACCACTGGATATGGTACAGACATGAATGTGGCCGTGTGGGTAAGTCAAGCTTAGTGATCAAATCAGTACTCACTAATTTGTTGCAGCTCTCGTCATCAATGATCACACGTGCACGTCGGTTCTTGATCACAAAGTAAATCTGAAACATATTATGGCTTTGAATCTTATTAGGGTGTATTTGTGCAAAGAGTGCTCATTGGACAATGATAGCCCTGTAAGCCAAAGTATCATCAACATCAAATACTTGGCCATCATCATCGTCTTTATCATCAGATTCTTTTTTTTTAATATGCAAAGTACTTATGTATCATCCATCTTCAGTAACAATGTATGCCCGCTGACTTGGGCAATCTATGGCACTTGATGTTGGAGGAACGTCCTGTCGAGGTACTGGAGGATGTACTCTTGTCGGATGTGGCCGAACGGGCTGGTTTTGGTGGTGTACATGTGGTCGAAGAAGAAAATGTCGACCGTGTAGTGTATGTACTTGTACTGTTCTGGAGTTGTCGTCCCTGCAATTCTTCTTTTGCAAGCACAGAAAAGTGAAACAACTGCTCGACAGAATCAAAGTCTTTGTAATCAATTATCTCCTAAATTTCACGACGTAACCCAGCATAAAAACGACAGATAGTATCCTCAAAGTCCTCTTCTATCTCACAACGCATCATACCCATTTATAACTCAGAAAGATATTCTTGAACAGATTTATCATGTTGTTCTAAGTGTTGCAATTTTTTACGCAAATCTCTTTGATAGGAAGGAGGGACAAAACGGTTACGTATAGCAGCTTTTAATCTATCCCAACTATCAGATTGCAAATGTGCTTTGCAAAGATCAGTCCACCATAGTAAAGCAAAATCTCGAAAGTCATTAGTAGTTTGTGTAACTCTATGTTGTTCAGAAACTAAGAGAGATGTAAATTTTTGCTCAACAACCATCTTCCAATCAAGATAAGCCTCAGCATCATAATTACTAGAAAAGAGTGGGATGATAAACTTAATCTTAGCGAAAGGTTTGTTCATACCTTGTCAGTTATAGCGTTGATGATTGGGTATTCTATTTTTGTTGTTCTCTATCATTGTCAACATCATTCTCGGGATAGTTCTTACCATTAACTTCATCTTTATCTTCCTCTCTCTATTGTGGTCGACGTGTTTCAAAGTTTGTCATACGAGTTGAAAGACGCTGTAATTCCTGGTTCATTGTCTATAATTGCTCGGTCATCCTTTGCTCAAACTTAGCAAAAGTGTCAGCAAGTTGATTTTGATTGACAATATAAGCTAAGTCGTTCGGGGTGTTGGCAGCATCAGAAGATTCACTCTTATCACTTGCAGACTTACCCTTTTCTGACATAGTTAGAAGGCAACAAAGAAACAAAGTAAGATATTAACCCTACACTACGGTGGTGTGGGTTCTATGGTGGCAGATCTGCAAAAAGAAACGACTTACCAAGTTCTTACACGGTTCTTACCAATGCAAGGTAAAGGATGGTACAACCGGTGGCAGAAGAGACCAGTGAGTCGTAATTCTACAATTGCAGGGTCAAATGCAGTGCTGATTTGAGGTGAATATATGGAGGTTGGAGGACTGAAATAATAGTTAGTGGAATACAATTCTATAACAGATAGTAATGCTGAATAAGTGTTCTAAGTATGTAATTATAGTTGCTGGTCTAATATTATGAAAAATTTAGATGCGAACAATGATAAAAATGCACAAAGATCAGCAACAGACGCGGCTCCAAAGATCAGTGATCAGCACGGTATAGCACAAGACAGTGATGTCACTTTTTTATTTTTCTTTTGAATTTCCACTATTTTTTCATTTTTTAGAGGTCTAAAAACAGGAACACCAAAAAGTTTCAGACCGATCTAATGAAGGATGTGTTCTGCGGATGAACATGTATGAAATTGCACATAAAATCTTGTAAATTCACAATGGTCCACTTACAGGGGGAATTTGGCCTTGAATTTTTTTTTAACCTCGAGGGAGAACAAAATGCATCTTTTCGTTTTGAGAATTTGAAGAAAAAATTCACTCGATTTCGAGTTTGTATGAGAACGTTACGCCTATTTTACCGAAGGGTGCCCGAGACACGTTTTTTGAAATGTGTGAAACGCAATCGGCAGGAGATCGGGTGACGATTTTGTAGATGATTAACCAGCGAATGATTATGGAGAGATGGATCTATGAAGAGTGGATTTATTTATGGTTGAAATATGGGGTCGGTGGGTGGGATAAAATTTCGATGTAAAAGAAATAAATAACAGATGTAAACACGGTAACAAATCTAAATGATGCAAACGATGAACGATGAAGGCAAACAACTGGATGCAAAAAGATTTTGAATCCAGCAACCAAAACACAAACTAGAGACACAAACTCAACACTACATACTCTGAAATAAAATTATGCAAAGTCTAAACACGACTTAGACAGGGAAACACCTAACGATCTACTAATTTTTGTGTTGCGGCTTTTTTGTGGACCATAGGATGAAAGCAAAACTAACAAGGATAGATGTGAACCTGACGGTATACCTGAAGCTCTGATTACCACTTGATGTATACGTGGTTTTCGATATTCCATCAGGTCGTGATAACTCTCAATTTGGTGGAGATGCGACACACAATCGATATGACCTCAAATCAACACGATTCGAATCCCGCAATCGTAGCACTACTTCTCCTCTAGTTATCAACCGTGTGCACATAATTGATCTCGCCAAGAAGACTAATCTCAGCCTACGAATCGAAGAACACAAATAAAAACAAGGAAGAACGCAACACAATTGAGAAATTTAAATTAAATCGCTAAGTTAGAAAATCAATAAACCGTGAAACAACAAAACTGTTTCATAACAGAAAAAACTAATCAAAAAATTAACCCTAATGACAGTTGCTACGGATTATATAAAGTTTAGAACGACCTTAGGGCAAACCTTAATACTAATCGGCCTAGAAAAAATACACGGCCCGAAGACCAAAAAATAATGTCGCAGCACCGACACAGTTTCTAGACGTCATCGTGCCTTAACGATTTCCGCTGATTTCGGTCGAATTTAGAGATGAAACCGGTGGCTTTGAAAAAGTTATCTTGTTAGCTTTGCAACCATATCTAGAACGTGAAGAAAAGTTATAAGTGAAGAAAAGTTATAAGTGGAGAAAAGTTATGTATATTCAATGAAGGATGTCTTTGTTTTTTGTCGCGGCAGCTTTGGTGCCACCACGACCGTGGTGCTAAGCTGCAGCTGGCGAGCAAGCGATCCCTGGTGGCTCTAGCGACTATGACGGCGGAGCGGAGCAGGTAAAAACGGCAGTGCCTGGAATTTTTTTTTTCAGCAATAATCGCCAGCTGTGATTCCTAGAGATTGTTGGAAGCATCATTTTTCACTGTAACTGGACAAGAATTTTAGTGTGGCCGCACAAATCTGATAAAGATTTTGAATAAAAAATTAGTAACATACATCAAATTTTTATTGTTCATACAAACATTCATATATCAAATTTAGAAATTTGCGTCCAAATTTAACAATACACAAAAATATACTCCCTTCGTTCTAAAGTATAAACATTTTAGGTTTAGTCAAAGTCAAATTTTTTATCACTTTGATCATTAATATTGAAGTATTAATGATATTTTATTATATAAAAATTATATTTTTTGAATTCATCATGAAATAAGCTTACATAAAAAATATATTTTTATTTAAAAAATTATGTAATTTTCTAAACTTAGAAATACTTATATTTTAGAACGGAGATAGTATTTGTCTAAAAAGTCATTATTCTACTTTTTATTTTAGTTTGTCTTTTTTGTTTCAAGATGATTTTTTTATAAAATTTTAAGGCTTCATTAACCTTGATTTACTAGAAAGATATATCAGACCATAAAAATAATAAAAATATGGTTGCAGGGTCAAACTAGTTTAATATTTTCATCCTTCATTTGAGTGAGCTGGAGCCGTGGCAGTTGCGATCTTGTCCATCACCAGCGAGGGAGACATGGAGCCATCCTGTATTGTATATTAGAAAGAGTTGATGTTGCCCTTGCCATTATTTTACTTAGACAAGTGTTAAATAGTTTAGACAATTATTTAAGCCAATTTTAATTAGACAAGTCAATTGTTTATTTTTTTAACGATGCGAAATTTTAGGCTGTGAAAAAACAATAAATGCTTAAAAAATTCCTAGGTGGGGGGGGGGGGGTATGGGGCTCATTTCCGCAATTGTTTCAAGATGGAGCTTTTCTCGTAGTCCTGCAAACTTGAACGTGGTGCTCTCAAGTAGATCGAGGAATAAATTAATTAGAGCTACAGTACTATGAATTTGTTCCTCTTCTCAAGAGTTTGATCAAAATCTAACGAATCAGGTTCGACGTTACATTATCTACGATACAGTATTTTCTAATACAGTAACCAATTAACAATAGTTTGCTACAGTGTTGCTGTAAATCATAGTTGATCACCCTCTCATATTATTTTAGCAAGTACCCTGAATTGAGTCAACACTGCTGTAGACCCAAATATTGCATTTGATG
This sequence comes from Zoysia japonica, assembly GCA_001602275.1. Classification (NCBI taxonomy): domain Eukaryota; kingdom Viridiplantae; phylum Streptophyta; class Magnoliopsida; order Poales; family Poaceae; genus Zoysia; species Zoysia japonica. The sequence continues at coordinate 4,136,414 of BCLF01000010.1, forward strand.
TACTCCCCATCAGTCGAAAAATGATAGCATTTGAAGCTCTACTAGTACAATACAAGCTAATACTCGCTTTTTTTGGGGGGGAGGGGGGGGGGGCAAATCATAGTGGAAATTTAATTTGGTACTACTCATATATAGAAGTAACAATTACTTCGATTTCTAGTAACTGGAAATGACTGTAGAAGGGTTCGTACAAAATGTTTAGTGTTGAGCACTATGAATATTCCTTCTTATTTACATGACTAATGCTCCTGTAAAAATAATCGTGATCCAATGAGTTCATGATCTCCTATATATTATTATTATTGGCAGTATTGTCATCTTTGTAATAGATGTTTCAGCTGTCATTGTCATCTTCTCATTTACATGGACTGGCTTCACTAGGAATTACAGCTTTTGCAGCGCTTATGCTGGTGTACGGGTGTTAAATTAAGTCTAGCTGGAGCATAGTTTGCTTACTTTTGAAATGTGCTTTTGATTTCGCTGCAGCTCGGATCAACATGGTGGGGCAGTCGGCCATTCCTGAAACCCTCTTGGATTACTGCCCTCCGGCCCTGTGCAACAAGCTCCTCGTTTGGGTGGGCTTGCAAATCTCTTCAGTGGATAGATCTCTTATCGTTTCTACAGCTGATCCATAAATGATAGTAGCAAATTTTCACGTGTCAACTGTTTTTATTTTTAAAAAACAACAATTGATGTCTCATTCCACACTCGAGGAAAGCAAAGCGTACGTCCATTTAATCAAAGCCTGCTTGGAGCAAAGAAAAAGAAGACGAGAATCTCCACGCGTGCTGAGGTTGAGACTTGAGTAGCTGAACATTTTCTACTAACAGTTACTACTCTAATACTCTTGCTAACACTACGGTCAATAGAATTAGACAATTAGAACCATTCACTACTATCAAAATCATTTATCCCAACACACCCCTTTGGACAGTACATGCGGAAATAAATTAACAACCGCCTATATTAAGAGAAATGTGGGCCCGTGATCAAAATGCCGTATGTACAAATAAAATTTATGCAGGCGGCTGCTCAGACCAATCATCTGTATAAATGCTCTAATTTGTGCAGTCGGTGGCTTAGACCCACCGCCTGGATTCAACTCATTTGCGCAAGCAGTGACCTTAGCTAGCCACATGCACAAAAGCTTTCAACAGTATTTTTCCACGTCAGCAATCCGTGGCCTCACCCGTGCAGCCAATGGGATCGCTCCATTCTCTACGACTGGATACTAACCGCTCACGGGCACTTAAGCCTTCACCTAGTGCTATTTTGTTGGCTCAGCCGGGTACATCTCCCTCGATCCTCATGTTCCACTCATTCTCTCTCTCTATCTCTCAGGTCTCAAGGAGGACGACAGCCCAGGAGGCGTCCGCGCTGCGGCCTCGTTGGGGGCGGCGGCGGGCGTGGGCTGGAGCCTTAGCGGCACGGCGTGAGGCCCTCTACGATGGTACGGCGGCCTCTACGGCGGTGCTGGCGGCTGCGCTCGGGGACCTCGATGGCACGGCGGTAGGCGTCGGCAGTCGTCAGCGGCCGCGGGGGCGAGGGGGGGTCAGGCACCGCGGCGGCCTCGACCAGCGTCAACGGCCGCGCTGCGCTGGGGCCTCGGTGGGCGGCTGCGCACTAGGGCCTTGGCGACCCGGCAGGTGGCATCGGCCAGCGTCACCGGCCCGGGCGGCGTCGGCGGCGTGGTGGCCCGGGCAGTGTCATTGAGCGTGGGGGGCATCCGCGCGCTGGGGCCTCGGTGGTCACGGTGCGCTGGGGCCTTGGCCGCAGTGCGCATGGCAGCATGGTGGCTTCGACAGTGGTGGCGGCGCAGGGGTCTTAGACGGCAACAGCGCGAAGGCCTCGGCACTGGCGGCCAGGGCGGAGGCGCAGGGGTCGAGGATTTGAAAGCTCGCGGTGGGGGGGAGTGCGGGCTGTGGGCCTGCGGCGGCGGCGCTGCGGGACTAACGTGTGCAGACATATTTTTTTTATTTTGAAAAATAGATGGGCAGGAGGATGAGTTAATGCACCTCCTACATTAAGTTTTTTTTTTCAGACGGTTATTTTAAGAGATTCCTCTGCACTAAATCTCTTTGTACAAACGGTTCATCTAAATGCGTGTACAGATATGCTATTTTTACAAACTCACTAATGCTAACAGAAATAAAAACCGCCTGCAGAAACTTTTTTAAGATCTGTTTGTAGAAATGATTTTTGTAGTAGCGATTAGATTTGTGATAGAGGATAGCTAAGGTACAAATAGTGAGGTGAATGTAGATGTGTCCTCTCTAATGAGACTAATTTATTTACAATTAGATATGTAGATGAAGATTTATTTGATTGATATATTATTAGGGGTAGGAATAAGAACAGGGACTAGTAACTTCTGTTACAGGCACTGGGCCGGCCGAGCTGCTCAGGATTAAAGGCAAAGAACCTTTCTCGAATATTACTGCACGAAAGGGTGGTGTAACTTGTTTGCTCCTTTATTTAAGTTATTTTAGACTCCTCAAAATTTTACAAATTATAAGTTGTTTTTACTTCTCGAGACAATTAATTTTTTTTGTTTTTGAAACATCTACACTCTATCTCTATCCTTCATTGTTTCAAAACACACCACATTTTTTTATTTTTCTTAATTGCCATATCTAAACCCAAAACGATTTATAAAAAAGGACAGAGGGAGTAATAGTTACTCTCAGAGGGTTCCCTCAGTTGGCTGCACGCTTCAACAGTCAAAACAGATTTTTGTAAGAGATGTCTGTTGGCTACCACCCGACTATTCTCTGCGTTTTTAAATTAATATCACCGTTGGCTTCTAACATCAACTTTTGATTATTTTTTTTATTCAAAAAATTAGTTTAAATGTGTAAAATTTTAGATTGTGATTCAAATAAATCTAATGATAAATAAATTATAACAAAATATATAATATTCAATTTTTTAATAAGACGAATGCTTAAAATTGATGTTAGAATTCAATGGCGACATCAATTTAATAATGAAGAGAATATGCTACAACCCAGCATATTTCCTTGTAGTGGAGGATTAGGAATATTCCATATATGCCAACTTCATTGTCACCTTATGGAGGCGTTTTGTAAATGGGCTGGAAATGGAAGGTGAGTTTGCAATTGGGAAATAGATGAAGGTTTGAGATTTACTAACATGGATAAATAAATGGTATAGATATTTACTTTTGTTTCCCAATCCCAATCTCACCCTCTATTTGCCACTCCTCGAACATCACCCATTAGTTTCTATTGATCGCTACAATTGTTTACACATACGGAGACACGGGTCCATTATTTTTTATGAAACCGGCAGGTTTCCCTGCTCTAAGAAATAAATAAAGTCTTTCAAAACAAAATTAAATAAAATGCAGGAAAAATAAAACGGGGATTAAAATAAAGCTTCCAGGCATTCACTTATTTATGGTAAGATTATTTGATTTTGATGAATGGACAGCAAGGTGCATTAAGAAAAACTAGGAGTCAAGGTTTTCTTCAATCCAAAGGAGGTTTGAATGGTAGCCAGACAGTAGCGTTTATAATTCCATGGTCTTTAGGTGATTTCAGTTGTCCATGGATTGGAACAGTGTGAATTTCTCTTGATCATAGCATAAAGGAAGTTGTATCCCGATTCGTTTTTTTTTTTTTTTGCGACTCAGTTGCACCCCGATTCAGGACACGCCCTTTGTTCTAGAAAGCAATCGGGACTGTTGCTATCAACCCTCTGCTGGGCCTTCCTCGTTGGATAATTCTCTGATTATCTGCTTTTTCTCTGTCTTCCAAAAAGGGTCCTGATGTCCACATATCTACAGGAACAGGGACCTGTCCTCATCCATTGCCTTCTGTTGCGATAGCAGCCCAACCAAACAGTGTGGTACATGGTAATCAATTATTCCGGTATCAGAGAATACCGCTAAGGACCAATTATTCCGGTATAAAAACCTTGTGGAAAAACAAAATTCCCCTAAAAATAGATGTCTTTCTTTGGCGCCTGGGAATGGGAGACACCCTTCTTACGCAAAAGGAAAAGTACTGTAAAAATGTAGCTTCTGCAGCCACAACAGAACTAGTAGGCACTTATCTTTATCTTTAAATGAACATTTTTTCTTTTCTACGTATACCGGTAAAATCATCACAACAGAGATGGGTTAAACTACGTGTATACGAAAAATGCACTCAGAGTTGTCTTTTTACAAATTTGACAGATGAAATTTCTCTATGAACACCCTTTACAAATCTAACGGACGAGCTCCTCTGAATCTCTCGAATTTTGAACCCACAAAGACCATTGTTATTTAACAAAATACAACTACTTAGAACAAATATATGAAATCCAAAGAAAAGTTGTTTGAAAACCTGTTAGTTAACAAAATACAACTACTTAGAACAAATATACGAAATCCAAAGAAAGTTATTGGAAAACAAATATATAGAAAATCACGTATGTTGTTTTCGTCGGATAGAAAACTACGGTGATAATTATTTTTATTAAAAAAAGCTACGGTGATTAGTTCAGATAAGGAGGCCGGAGGTATAGTATCTTGGCTGAACCAACGCATGCATAGGGATGATGAAACGGTTTTGGCCTACCGATTCTTTTATAAACTAAATCATATTTATTAAATTTTAGTTTAAAGACAAATAAAAATTTAGCCCGATCCAAATTCTATTCGTCCTCTTTATCTCTAGTTCATTTTCTTCATCCTATTTTCAGGCCGACACATGTGCCATGCAGTGGAACTGGCTTCGCTCGACCGTGAGGAGCCGCCAAACCGGCCAATACCAGTCTCGGGCCGCCACTCTTGCACTCTAGATTTTTTCTTGCACCTCATGGATTGCTTGGGTTATACCGGCGGAGGCAGCCGTCATCATGCTGCGCGAGTGGTGCATAGCGCTAATCAATATTTCATTAGGCTTCGATAATTTTACACTAGGCCCACATATCTTCTACCTAGGTGGTTCTAAATATCATCTATACAGCTGTGTGAAATTGTCGAAGTCCAATAAACTGAGTTCTAAATTATCAAAAAGAAAAAAAAGAAAGCCCTAGAGACCTATATGAGAGCAAAGTTTACAAAATCATTCCAAACCGGTTGGTTTTCACGGTTTTTCGTAAAACTAGTACGGTCCGGTTTCACCGGATGACCAGTTTTTCGTTTTAAAATTTTTAAAAAATTTTAAAAATTTTAAAATACCAAAAACCAGTCGATAAACCAGTAAAACGAGGGGTAAACCGGTGAAATTGGTGGTTCTCAAACTTTGAAACCGAAAACCAATAAAAACTGAAGAAACCGGTTAAACCATTCGATAAACCAGAAAAACCAACTAGTTTACTAGAGCACTTTGTTCAAATTTTGGTTTTTCGATTTAGAGCGGTTTTTGACCGGTTTTCACAGTTTTCGTCAAACCGGTCCCAACCGGCTTTGGCAGTTCAAACCAAATCAGGAACCCTGTATGAGAGTCGAGGGGCTTTAATCGAGGCAGCGGTGTTTCTCCCTTAGCCCTGGTACTGTGACTGGATTCATCTGCTGTATAGCATCTTAATGTAATATGTTAAGCTAATCTGATCTCCTGCATTGGTTCCATGGGATTCAGTCTTCCCTGGCGAGAAAGAGCAATCTAGCTGAGGTAAAAGCAGTGCTTTCCTTTTTGGTGGGGAAGTTTTAGATTAATATAGTTCTTCAGCTGATACTTTTTAAAATTAATATTTTTTCTTAGACCGTAGCGTTAGCGCAGGTATTAAGACTAATTCATCAAGTGCTACTGTTACATTGTGTTGACGCCTAAATGGATCCCGGGCCAACACACCGCTCACACGTCCGTGTGCGGGAACGCCGACGTTTCTTCAACGTCGTATTTGGGGCAGCACCTAGACAATTCCGCCTCGGAAGGGACCCCGTCGGAGGAGGATCGTCTTAGGGATGATCTAGGCTCGGTCAGTCCAGCCGGATCGCCTTCAAACATCATCGGGATGAAGGAAGAACAGCACGAGGATCGAGTAAGGGGATTAGGGTTTAGAGAAGAACGAAATGTAAAGGCAAATTGTTTTGATTGATTGGGATGATCCTCAACAGGCCATGGGCCTCTGTTTTATATAGGAGAGATGGTCTTATCCCGTAGGGCAACTAATCTCACGAGTTAGGAAAGAAACTAGAATCAATCAGCTGAAAACTTTCCTAAATCAGCATTACCGCAGTCTCCGGTAAAGTGCCAGATACTCCGGTGATCGGAGTCTCCGGTAAGGTGCCAGAGGTTCCGTCGTGTAATTTCTGGAACCCGAGAGGGCTCACCGGATACTTCGGCAATGTGTCAGACACTCCGGTAGGCTAAATGTCCGAACCTGAGAGGGCTCACTGGACACTCCGGCAACGTGCTGGACACTCCGGTGGGCTAAGTGCCCGAACCTGAGAGAACTCACCGGACACTCCGGCAATGTGCTGGATACTCCAGTGGGCCAAGTGTTTGAACCCGAGAGGACTCACCCGACACTCCGGCAACGTACCGGATATTCCGGTGGCCCTGTGATTTTTGGGTGTCAACATATGCCCCCTTGTTTTTTGGTGAAGTTCCTACACTATAAAACATTTAAGCACCCAAAAACCTCTAAGGGCGATGGTTTTTTTGACGCATCGGTCATTGTATTCAATTTTGGCAACGATGTTCTTCACATCGGCCGCTTTTCTCTTACGCCACTTGCCATACACTTGGATGATATTTTTACAAGAATCGGCCGTTAAGAGCCCTAAGTAACGATTCTCCACAAACATCTTCCAACATGTATGCATTTTCGGCGATGATTTTTACAATTCGGTATGACCCTTCCCAACTAGGAGACCATTTTTCAAACTTGTTGCTTCTTGAACCTACGGGCAAAATAGTTTTTCAAACCAATTCGCCCACCTGAAAAAGTTTTGACATTTACCTTCTTATTGTAGGCTTTAGCAACTCTAACCTTATCTCTCTCAATTTCTTTCAAGGCATTTAAACGCTTATCGGTGACTTCATCGATATTGTCTAGCATTAGAGTTCTATACTCGTCGGTGGATAAACCATTTTGTTTGGCTAACTTTAAAGCTCCTAGATTTACCTCGACGAGTAAAACGGCCTCTTGTCCATACACAAGTTCATAGAGCGTTACCTTAGTTGCCCCATGTCTAGATATCCGATGAGCTCACAATGCTTCCGATAAGACTTCATGCCATCTCTTGGGATGGTCTTCTATCTTTTTCTTAATGAGCTAAATCAATATTTTGCTACTAGACTCGGCCTGACCATTAGCCTGAGCATAATATGGAGATGAATAGAGTATCTTATTTCCGTAGGATTCGACAAACTTTTTAACATGACCGAACGTAAAGGAAGTACCCTGGTCGGTTGTTAAAGTTTAAGGTATGCCGAACCTATGAATAATATGCTCAGTAAGGAACTCAATTACCTCTTTATGCGTCATGTCCTTGAAAGCCACTGCTTCGGTCCATTTGGTGCAGTAATCCATTGCAACCAACACGAAATGATGTTCCTTCAAAGATGAAGGATGTATTTGCCCTATGAAGTCCAATCCTCATCCTTGAAATAGCCATGGTTTTATAATGAGGTTCATCGTGGCTGCGGGTGGCAATTGAATGTTTTCAAATCTTTGACGCTCTTCGCATCTTTTGTAGTAGCGAAAGCAATCGGCAATCATGGTTGGCCAATAAAATCCGGCCCTTCTTAACAACTATTTCATTTTTGGAGCCGATTGATGCATAACACAAATGCCCTCATGAACTTTCCCTATAGCTACTCTAATCTCATCATCACCCAAACATTTCAAAAGTAAATAATCCCCCATTCGGCGATATAAGTCACCATCGATCAAAGTATACTTAAAATCCACCATGCTATGTACACTTTGGGTTTGGCTACGAATGTATGAAATTATGAGTGACCTCAAATCAAGCGATTCGGTACTATCACGGTTTGACATGTTAGTGTCTGAACGGTCTAATTCTAACACCTCAAGCATTGGTCTTTTATTGACTGAAAATCTACCTTTACTAACATTATAACCCGATGCTTGTTGAGCCAACTCATTGGCTTCACTGTTTTCTAGCCTAGGCACATGATGTATGTTGAATTTATTCATTCTTCTAATGTGTCTAGGCACTTATCTAAGATGGCATTCAATGATCCATCCAAGCATTGAAAATTTTCAAAAATTTGTTGTACTACTAACAACGAATCACCGAAAGCCTCTACATGCTTAACCCCATGGACTCCAACATCTCTAAATCGAACAACAATGCTTTATATTCGGCTTGGTTATTGGTGCAATCATACTCTAATCGGTTTGAGAATTCAAAGTGTGCATCATGAGGAGATACTAAAACCACACCAACACCTTGACCCTCTTTACAAACCGATCCATCAAAATATAACTTACAAAGGGTAAAAGTAACATAAGCAACATCTAGATCATGTTCTAAATCAATCCGATGTTCAACAATAAAATTAGCAACAATTTGGCCTTTTATAGATTTCAACGATTCATAAGCCAAATCATATTCAATCAATGCATAAGCCCATTTACCAAGCCTGCCACTAGAAATCAGTCTAATGCAACATAAGTTTAATAACATCAGCTTGACAAGCAACCACACAAGTGCTAGATAGCAAATAATATCTCAACTTGGTGCAAGCAGATACAAGGAAAAACATAGTTAAGCGATGAGAGTGTACTTTGTTTCCGCATCGACCAACCGTCAGCTCAAATAGGTGATCACGTACTCCTTTCCTTCGGCTTCTTGTGTCAAAACAGACAACCACATCATCATCCGCCGCTACGTAAAGGCGGAAAGGAACTCCTCCCTTAGGCGCCCTAAGCACCGGTGGCGAGACAAGTACTCTTTGATCTCCTCAAAAGCTTTTTGCTGTTTTGTCCCCCCCCCAGGTAAATTCGGCTTTATTCTTTAGCCGAAGAATAGGAGTAAATGCATTAATCTTTCTCGACAAGTTGAAAATGAATCACCTTAAGTAATTCACTTTTCCTAAGAAGCTTTGCAACTCTCTCTCTTACATGTAGGTGCTTGCACATTTCTAATTGCTTCTATCTTCTTAGTATATCTATGCCCTTTTCATGAATTATGAAGCCTAAAAACTTCTCGGACGATACACCAAAAGCACATTTGAGCGGATTCATTTTTAAACCGAAATGACGCATTTGGTCCAAGCCAAGTTACAAATCGGTCAAGTGAGAATCTAAAGCGGCCGATTTGATCACCACATCATCTATGAAAACCTCAATGATAACACCAAGCAAATCATGACAGATAAAGTTCATAGCTCTTTGATATGTGGCACCTGCATTCTTTAATCCAAAAGTCATGACAACCCACTCAAACAATCCTACAAAACCAGGACATCTAAAAACAGTTTTAGACATATTCTCTTGGGTCATAAAGATTTGGTTGTATCCCGCATTAACATTAAGAAAGCTAATAACTCTATGGCCGAAAGCATCATTAATCAACATATCGGCTATAGGCATAGGATATTCGTCTTTAGAAGTGGCTCTATTTAAAATTTTGAAATCAATGCAAACTCTAATCTTACCGGTGTTCTTTTTTTCCACCGGCACGGTGTTGAATGTCCACTCCGCATACCTGCAAGGTCCTATGAATTTCGCATCAAGTAATCAATTAATTTTTTCTTTAATCCGATCATGCATATTCGGGTTAAACCTCCTCATCGGTAGCTTAAAAGGTCTAAAACCAGATTTTATTGAAAGCCGATGTTCAACTAACTCACGGCTCAACCTGGGTATTTCATTATAAGACCATGCAAAACAGTCCACATATTTTTTTAGTAAACCGATTAACTTCACCCTATAATCGGCTTTCAGATTTTTATTTATATAAGTTGATATCGGATTATCATCGCTGCCAAAGTTCACCTCCTCAAGAGAATCGGCCAATGTGAATCCTTGTCCTAACTATCCATATCTTCTATTTCCTCGATAGCTTCGCACATATCGTTTGTATTGGACCGATAGTGTTCCACTCTCTTTTGCAACCAATCAAGATTAGAATCCATTAAATCACACTATATGGTTGAGCCGATTCTCCATTGACTTTATATTGACCGGTACAAAACCATTTCTAATTATGCTAAGAAAATCATAATCCATCAAGTCTAAACCAGTCAAGCACTTGACGACGTCATGCGGCAAAGAAGATGATTCGGCCACAGCAACACAAGCCGATGCATCTGCATGAACCACCTCTACATCATCACCAATCAATTGTATCAAGAATTGGTGTAAGGTAGAAAGAACACATCTATTGGCATGAATTCAATCACGTCCTAAGATCAAGCTATAACTACCGCGCACATCGGCAACAAAGAAAGCGGTAGCCATGGTATTGCTTCCAACGGTTAGTTCCATAGAAGCGACCCCCTTAGGCTCGTTAGGGTCTCCTCGTCCCACACCGTTCAAAGTCATGTTGGTCCAGATGAGCTCGTCATAGGCCTTACCTAGCTTCTTAAACAAATAATACGGCATTAGATTAACAATAGCACCGCCGTTCACAAGCATGCGAGATATCCATGAACTATTAATATGATCTCTCACATAGAGGGGTTTCAAATGGTTCTCCGATTCTCGAGCTTTTCGAAGATAGCACTTTTTGGCTCAAAGTTGAATTGTGCAATGACTTCTTCTTTCTCTGTAAGCGAATAATCGAAAAGGGATAAAAAAATGGTGTTAATGTCCATACCTTTTCGAGACGGTATAGGCTCGTAATCCAAGAGGTCGCCGTCGTCGAACTCGAACATATCGACGTCTCCCGTGGGCGAGGGCGCTGTGGAGTCCACTCCTAAGACGGCGTCGGACAAACCAATTGGCTTTGGAGTAGCCTCCGCTTCCTCCATCACCGGTGGAGTAGGGGACTTGGGCTCCTTAACCCTCCACTGCTTACCTTGAGGGACCATTTGCTTAATCTCATTGAAGACCTCATCCCTCTTTTTCTCCGCCTCCTCTTCTCTCATCTTTCGGAGGCACAGCCTTTGGAGCTTCCTCTTTTGAGTGTGGGTCAATCCAGGCGGAAAACACCTCGGTTGCGTGTACTTAGAAGAGCTCTTGCTGCTGCTAGCTTCATGGTCATGGGAGGCCTTTTTGACCGGATCATGCAAAGTGATCAGCCCCGTGAAGACTCCTCCAATTTAACAACGGTCGTGCCAATTTTCACGACACCTCCGGATGCACTTTCTTGATAAAAAACGGTGGAGAGAGAAGGTTCATTATCTTGCTTCGGGCGTCACTCTTGCTTAGGCGTGGTGGTGGAGCCTCCTCCCTAAACCTTGATTAGTCGAGAATCTGTCTGATCCGGGATAGGTTTGGAGAGCCTTGTGAAGATGTCCCTCTCGGTCCGTTCCACCTCAGATGAAATAGTGGGTATGGCATCGGTAGAACGGGCCTAGGTGGCATAGGCATTGGTGGCACGGGCATCCATGGTCCCATGTATGGATGCCACACCGAGAACGGTGGGCAAGGCATAGGATGGAACCATGGCGGCGGCACTCCGAAGCCATGTGGAGGAAAAGGAGGAGGAGGCCCATGCACATTCATGGTTGACCTCATCTCCTTTCTAGGTGGGCTGCCTCCCCTAGGTAGTGATCTTGATCACTTCATAGTCCGATTATTCGAATCGGTCTTTTGATTCTTGTACTTAGCCATGAGCCGGTCGAAGATGCTTTTAGACCCCATCTTTTGATCCGTGGCTTTACCTTGATTCACCTTTCGCTTGTCCACTTCAGGATTCTTCGGTTTTATCATCTTGGGCTGTAGAGCTTGCCCCTCGGGTCTAGAGCCTTGGATGGTGACTTTTAGAGACTCTTGACCATCGGAGGACTTCTCGAGCACCACTTTCCTAGAGGCACCCTTCTCACTTGGAGAAACAGGCATCTCACCCCTGATGATCACATTCTTCCCTTTGGTTGTATCGGCTTGATGAGGTCGAATCAACACCTTGGGGTTGAGCTCTAGAGTGTTGACGGGGAAAGGGTGATTGTCGATCTGCATCTCCTTAAGACTCAATCCTCCCTCATTAAGGGCCGATTGGACCTGTCGACAGAAACCATTGCAATCATTAGTAGCATGAGAATAAGAGTTATGCCATTTACAATATGCCCTACGCTTAATCTCATCCGCCGAAGGTAAAGTATATGCGATCTTAATGTATCCACCTTTGTGCAGCTCATCAAATATTCTATCACATTTGGCTACATCATCAAAGGTGTATTTCACATCGTCTTTCTGATTCTTATGAACTGGTTTGAGTGAATCACAAGCAAATGATTTGGTCTTAGAGGGCCAAACGAACTCGGCAGCCAAGATGTCATTAGAATCATCATCAGAGCTATCCGAATCACATTCTACGACATGCACGCTACGATGGGTCTTGTAGTCATGTTTTATTTCTTTACTTCGGCTTTCTTAAACCGAAGGCCTTTGTTGGAGGTGGGTGACTATAAGAAAATCGTATCCCTCTAATTTTTCTCTAAGATGCGACCGTAAATCACTAAAAGCTAGGTCGGCTAAGTTTTTTTCAAAAATTGTTAAATTAAAACATCAATTCTTAATATCACTAAACCGCCGAAGATAGTCAACGACGGATTCCTCTTTCCCTTGCCGAACCAATGTCAAGTATGACAACTTCAATTCGTTGTCCCCCGAATAAAAGTGGTCATGAAACTTGCGTTCTAAAGACTCCCACGTGTATATGGACCCCGGGGACAATGATGAAAATCAAGAGAAAGCGGTTCCGTCTAGTGATAAAGAAAACAATCGTACTTTCAAAGCCTCACTAAAACCCGCTTCTCCTAGCTGTGCTATATATTGGCTAACGTGTTCCCAAGTGGTTTTGCTATCTTCACCATTGAATTTGATGAAGTCGGGAACATGCCATCCAACAGGATATGGGACCGAATCAAAGTATGCGAGGTACGATTCTTGATAAATTCGGTCCCTCCTCTTGAGGTCTACCCCTAGCGTCTCACAAAATTGTTTGTTTAAGTCCTTCTTAATGCAAGCTATACACTGTTTGCTATGGGTGGCCTAGTGGATGTGTCCGGTGGTGAGGGATGTGTGCTCGTTTTCATGGCGCTAAACAATTCATTAGGAACAGGCCATGAGGGATACCCGTACTGCTAGGTGGGGATAGGTGGTGTGTCATATGCGACAGTATGGTAAAGAGAAACAAAATTAGCCAGTGGCTGGATTAGGGATGAAACAAAATTAGCCAGTGGCTGGATTAGGGATGCTAGTAATTGGTTATATGCTAGCGGGAGGCACTACCAAAGCACTAGTTTGCGTATGAGACGGAAAACTGGTTTGCTCACTAAACGAGTTCAACGGCATGCCATACGGAGGTTGTTCTACACCTGACGTAGTAGGTGCCGATGCACTAGCAGTAGGACCTACATGCGCAACATGAGACAATGATGCAATACTAACATTTTTAGACTTAGACAAGTTTTCTTGGATCATGTATTGCAAATCATTCGTCAAGACCTTTTTCATATCGGCAAAAAAAATACGAAAGGTCTTCAAAAGTAACGGGAGGATACGAAGATGTCCTTACATTAGCAGCACCCATGCCCACGTCGTCGTCGATGGCCAGAAGAACGGGCTCCTTTACTTGTGAGATCGCGCCTTGGCAGTCCTTCTTGAAACACGCCAAGTACTCCTGCAACTCCCGCTCCTCGCGCACCTTGCGCGCCTCTTTGGAGGCCCTCCGACGTTCCAAGAACGCCTTGTGCCCCTCCTCGGGCAACTCCTCCAAAGATGGTACGACGATGTTCGTCGTGGAGATCTCGGAGGTCATGGTGGAAACGACAATTCGGTTTGTGCAACCGAAATCACTCATCCCCAGCGGAGTCGCCAAAAAGTGTGGTGACGCCGAAATGGATCCCGGGCCAACACACCGCTCGCACGTCCGTGTGCGGGAACGTCGACGTTTCTTCAACACCGGGTTTCGGGCAGCACCTAGACAATCTCGACTCGAGAGGGACTCCGTCGGAGGAGGATCGGCTTAGAGATGATCCGGGCTCGGTCAGGCCAGCCACATGGCCTTCAAACATCGCCGGGACAACAGAAGAACAGCATGAGGATCGAGTAAAGTAATTAGAGTTTGCAGAAGAACGAAATGTAAATGCAATTTGTTTTAATCGATTGGGATGATCCTCAACCGGCCATGGGCCTCTGTTTTTATAGAGGAGGGACGGTGTTATTTTGCAGGGCAACTAATCCCATGAGTTAGGAAAGAAATTAGAATCAATCAGCTGAAAACTTTTTTAAATTAGCATTACCGGAGTCTCCGGTAAAGTGCCGGACACTCCGGTGACCGGAGTCTCCGGTAAGAAGCCGGAGATTCCGTCGTGTAATTCTGGAACCCGAGAGGGCTCACCGAACACTCCGGCAACGTGCCGGACACTCTGGTGGGCGAGTGCCCGAACCCAAGAGGGCTCACCGGACACTCCGGCAACGTACTGGATAGCAGTTGGGTACCAAAGCCTAATAATATACTCTCTCTGTTCCTAAATTGTTGTCATCATTGCCTTGTAATATCAACTTTGACTATTCATCTTATTCAAAAAGTTTGATTAATGTTATATTTTTGTTATAATTCGCTTTGATACTAAAGTTATCTAAATCATAACTTATAATTTTACACACGTGAACAATTTGTTTTAATAAGAGAATGATTAAAAATAATATCAAAAGTCAATGATAACAACAATTTAGGAACGGAGGGAGTAATCAGTTATTGAAAAGATGGTTATGTAGATTGCATTTAACAGAAAATCAATGGTGCCATTGATAAGGTAACTTTTTGAGGGGCATACTCATTCCGTTATAGGAGATTATTGCAAAAGGAAGCATACATTGTGAAGATATGCCAAAAACTAGATGTTATAACAATGTCAATCTGCCAGAACATAGTGGAATTCATGCACCTACCTGCAGGGAGACGTAATCTTTATTTTTATGATAAAGTCCAATCCAAGTAGGGCCAAATATCCCTAAACAATATTTTGGTTCAGTTTACCCTCACAAAATGTTTAATTTACCCTCACACAATTTATCTTTTTTAATTCTCTGTACAAAAGCGTAATCTTAATATGAAATTTTAATAGATGATAGAGCACATCATAACACTTGTTAGAAAAATGTATTACGATTTTTTAGCTTCACAGAATTTTGTATCATATGGGTAAATTTATTATTAAATACCCTTTCCTATAAAACAATGATAAAAAATTTATATTATATTTTCCAACATGTGTTATGATTTCCTCTGTCATCTCGTAAAATTTGATACTAAGAATACGCATGTGTATGGAGAAAAAATAAATTGTATTACAGTATTAGTGGTATGAACCAAAATAGTATTTTGTGCGGGTAAAACTGAGCCAAAAATAATTGAGGGTTATCCAAACATTGGCAATACTCGAGGGAGTAAATTGGACTTTAATCTGACTTTTGTTATTCCTTTATTTAGTCATAATTCTATTGTAATAATGTATGATTGGGCTGTATGCAAGTCGTTGCGAAAGGCTACTACCTCCATTCCAAAATATAAACATTTTTAGGTTTGGATAAAGTCAAACTTTTTTAACTTTTACTAATAATATCTAGACGAATTACATAATTTTTAATATAAAATATATATTTTTATAAAAGTTTATTTCATGATAAATTCAAAAAATATATTTTTTATATGATAAAACATTATTAATTATTAATTATTAATGGTTAAAATGATAAAATGTTGACTTTGACTGAACCTAAAAATGTTTATATTTTAGAACAGAGGGAGTAGAAAATTTTCCATTATCCAAAAAACAAGACAATTAATATGGTGATGATGCATATCAGATTCTTGGGACACAGGACACAGCTTATCGCAATAGCCCTGGCTCGTTGTTGGGAGTTTTTGTTTTAAATAATACTATTTTAATTTTTATTAACAGAAATAATACCCGAAGCAATAAAATTATGAAAATATTATATACTCGAACGCTGGATATGCAAAATAACTAATATCGAGCGCTGGATATTCGAATTCAGAGAAGTCGAATGTTGAAAATTCGATTTTAAGGAACTCGAACATTGGTCGTTCGATTTCTGGTCGTGTCAGAATGGTGCACAAAAGTCCAACAATGGTTGTTCGATTTCTGCAATGTCACATGTTCAATATTCAACTTCCGTCAACTTGAACGACCATTGCTCAGACTTCATTCTTTAGATATTTTTAGATAATATGTATTCTGTTGTAAATTATAGAATTAATACTAAACATTAGGAAATAAAAAAATATTACTAAGTCGAATATTGGATATGTAAAAATAGAAGAAATCGAATATTGGATTATAATATTCAAAACAGAGAAGTCACATATTCAACGTGTGATTTCTTTGAAATCAAATTAAATAATATAAATATTATAATAACCCGGCACATACATATGTTAATACTAAAATGAAAATAGGAGGGTAAATTCTCACCTCGTCCCGATTCCGAAACTATTTTTTCTGATCGTTTTCAATCCCGATCAGAATTTAGACGGGACAGGAACGGAAATGGGATAAGAGTGGACAGGACGGGAACCGAAATGGGAGGAGCTTTTTCGACCGTTTTCGAATTTACTTTTTTGATCGGTAATTTTCCATATTTTCCCATTTTATTATACCTAGAATAAAATTAAAACGGAGATAGAAAGATTTTGTTAGTCAAACTCAACTTAAGCATGTTCATCTGAAGTTCTAAACCCTAATCTCATCAACTAGGTGAATAACACCCCACATGGCTATAGTTAGACACTAAGTAATCACGATTTCGTTTCTCATTGTACTGCAATTCACTGTCCAAGTCATCTGTGTTATTGTTTAAGATTATGTTTAATAGTTAAAATTTGTTTAACTCTATTTAACTATACAACTCAATGTTATTATCTTTCCAATTTAAATTATCATTTTTCATCTATTACCGATATTTTTTTATTCCGATATATCCGTTTTCGTATTTGATCCCGTATTTCGATCCCGCCTTTCCTGTTTCCGTTTCCTTCTGACTAATTAAATATGAAAACAAAAAATGAGATGGGCACTTTCCCGATCATTTCCATTTGTTTTCATCCCTAGTTAATACATAAAATGGAATTATATAGTAGACATATTATAATCCAATATTCGATTTCTCTATTTTTGCATATCTAATATTTGACTTAGTAATATTTTTTTTATTTCCTAATGTTCAGTATTAATTTTGTAATTTACAACAGAACACATATTATTTAAAAAAATCTAAAGAACGAAGTCGGGCAATGGTCGTTCGAGTTGACAGAAGTCGAATATTAAACATGTGACATTGGAGAAATCGAAGGACCATTGTTGGACATCTCTGCAGCATTCTGACACCACTAGAAATCGAACCACCAATGTTCGAGTTCTCTAAAATCGAATTTTCAACGTTGGACTTCTCTGAATTCGAATATTTATTAGTTATTTCGCATATGCAGCGTTCGAGTATATAATATTTTTGTAATTTTATTGCTTCGGGATATTATTTCTATTAATAAAAATTAAAACAGTATTATTTTTTAAAAAAAAAATCTCGTTGCTGGTGAGAAACGGCATCCCCTCCCCTGCAACGTAGAAGACAGTGCTGCTCATTGCTGGCAAGAAATATAAGCTCTTTGCTCTCTGCTCTCTTATTACTCTTCCAATTATTAACATGTGGACTTCTAATATTAGCTGATCATTTGTTTTATTGAAAAACTTATTCACGCGTGTAATATTGTTTTCCAAATATCATTAATGATAAGTAAATTGTACGAAAATCTATTATATTTATCATACTTTTGAATAAAATAAATGATCAAATGTGATGTTACATTTAACGGTGTCAATATTTTAAAACAGGGGTGTATTATTTATGCCATGACCAACACCCTACATTTTTTTAATACCAAAACTGGTACTCATTCACATTTAAATGTCATTCTCTGACTTAAAATTTATGCAACAATCGACACACTACCCTATCCGATAAGAGACCCTATCTTCCTGAAATCTCAAAAGTACCACACATAAATGGTTAATAAATAACATTCATGAAATCTCAAAAAAGTATCACACAAAAATTGCACGTGATGAACGGTCTCTTTCATTCATCATAAAAGTTATAAAAAGATGTTGTATCATGCAGTGGCGGAGCTAGACACAGTATTAAGAGAAGGCCAATCACTAGTTCAATTAATTTTTGAACTTCTCAACAAGATAGAAAAGATATTTTTCTCATTTTCTCGGTGAAACTTATGTTGATCTCTCAAATAATCGCCTAAGAGTATTAATGCATGAAGTTTTTTCTCAACACAAGGAGGGGCCAGGGCCCCGGCTGGCCCTCTCCTTTCTCCGCCTGTGGTATCATGAGTAATGGGAGTAGGCCTTCTGAGTTATGAAGTTTTCATTTTGATAAAATCTGCAGAGATGAGGTGGAAACTCTGCGTGCTCAAGAAACTCGAGTTCTCATGCTCGATACACAGTTCCATACATTTGTGCAGGGAAATTTCAGCAGCGCTTAATTTAATGTTCTTGTTAGCCCTTATATCATCAAAAAATTTATTTCTGTTCGTCAATTTACCACGGATAATTCTTGCTCTATTGAATTTGAACCATTTGGTCTCTATGTGAAGGATTTGGCCACCAGGAATGAGATCATCCGATGTAACAGCTTCGGGAGCCTCTACTCCTTTCCTGAGCCACCTCAAGCTCTTCTTGCTGCCACTGCCACCAGAACCCTTTGGCATTGCCGTCTTGGCTACTTAAGTGTTGAAGCTTTATCTAAACTCGTTCCCATAGTTTCGTCAAATAAACATGAGCTAGACCCCCTGTGCCATGCTTGTCAGCTAGGCCACCACATACGGCAACCATTTAGCATTTCCACTTCACGAGTTGTCAACAATTTTGATTTAATACATTGTGACTTGTTGGTTATAAATATTATCTGATTATACTGGATGATTGCTCTCATTTTTCTTGGACATTTCCACTTCGTCTAAAATCAGATACCTTCACGGCCATGTCTCATTTCTGGCTTATGTTGCCACACAGTTCGGGACCACTGTGAAAACTGTTCAGTGTGACAATGGGCGAGGATTCGACAACTCCGCATCGCGTAATTTTTTTCCTCACCAAGGGTGTCACTCTACGCATGTCTTGTCCCTATACATCTCTCCAAAATGGTAGAGCCGAGCGGATTATTCACACTACTAACAACATTATGTGTTCACTCATGTTTCAGGCCAGCATACCTCTCCCATATTGGGTTGAAGCGCTCAACACTTAACTTGCGTCCTACGAAAACACTAAATTTTTTCTCTCCTTTTGGAGCGCTCTTTGGCACTCAACCTTCTTATGATCACCTATATGTTTTTGGATGCAAATGCTACCCCAATCTCTCCGCTACCTCCCAACAAATTGTCCCCTCGATCAACTATTTGTGTATTTCTTGGTTATCCTCCTGAACACAAGGGTTACCGTTGTCTTAATCTCACCACTAACCGCATAATCATCTCCCGTCAGGTTACCTTCGATGAATCCTCCTTTCCATTTGCCAATCTCAGCTCGGCACCTCCTTCTTCCTACATTGTGTTCATGGATTTTGATGATAATGGACCACCACCAGTTGGTCAGTCTTTTTTTTTTTTTGCAGTACCCCCGCGCGGCCTACATCTCTACAGCCCTGCTGCCCCTGCTCTCCAGCAGGTTGTTGCCAGTGGGGCTAGCTCGCCTCCAACAGCAGCACCAGCGCCTACTACCTTCCCAAGCGCCGGCGTGCCCATGTTGCATGGTCCTGTGGCGCCTCCTCAAGAAGCATGCACGTCGGGCTACACCCGGCTTGACACATCTGATGCGGCACTGCTTGCTGTTTCTTCGGCACCTTCGGCTGCCGTTGCACCTACAGAGTCGGCTATGGACGCTGCTCCACCACCCGGTGTCTCATGCATTCCACCTGTGCAAAATGCACATGGCATGCGTACCCGCGGCAAAGACGGCTTCTGACAGCCCAAGCAAGTCTTCGACCTTCAAGCACATGCACTGTCCCCGTTACCCGAGACTTACCGTGGTGCTCTCGCCGATCCAAGAGGCCATGATTGAGGAGTTCTATGTTCTACAGTCTAATCATACATGGGATCTTGTCCCACCTCCGCCCGGGACAAACATTGTCACAGGCAAGTGGGTTTATTGTCACAAGTTCCATCCAGATGGTACTCTCGGCCGTTACAAAGCATGCTGGGTCCTTCATGGCTTCACACAACGTCTCGGAATTGATTTCGATGAGACCTTCAGTCCTGTTGTGAAACCGGCCACCATGCATACAGTGTTGTCTCTTGCCATTTACCAAGATTGGCCTATTCATCAACTCAACGTGAAGAATGCCTTTCTTCATGGGACTCTCTCAGAAACAGTCTATTGTGCTCAACCATCAGGTTTTGTTGACTCCTCTCATCCGGATTTTGTTTGTCGGCTCAACAAATCTTTATATGGTCTGAAACAGGCTCCCTGCGCCTGGTACAGCCGATTTGCTGGTTTTATTCAGTCCCTCGGTTTCATTGGATCGAAGTCTGATACTTCTCTGTTCGTGCTACGACATGGTTCAAATACAGTCTACCTGTTGTTATATGTGGATGACATTATTCTCACTGTCTCCTCTACAGCAATTCTTCAGAAGGTCATTGCTGCTCTTACGTCAGAATTCTCAATGAAGGATTTAGGTTCTTTACATCACTTCCTGGGGATGGCAGTCACACGGAACAAGGATGGTTTATTTCTCTCCCAGCGACAGTATATGCTTGAAGTGTTGGATCGTGCCAGTATGACTGATTGCAAGCCATGTAACACTCCGATTGATACTAATGCCAAGTTGACACCAGATGGTGCTCCGGTTGCAGATGCTTCTCACTTCCGTGGACTCGCGGGTGCCCTGCAGTACCTCACTCTCACTCGCTCGGATATTGCATATGCCGTTCAGTAGATATGTTTATACATGCATGATCCGCGTGAGCCTCATCTTGCCTTGGTCAAACAGGTTATCCGTTACATCAGGGGCACTCTGGAGCTTGGTTTGCAGGTATACCGCTCCTCCATCACTGACCTTGTGGCATACTCGGATGCTGATCGGGTTGGGTGTCCGGAAACCCGGCGTTCTACATCAGGCTATGCAGTATTTTTGGGTGACAATCTTGTTTCCTGGTCATCTAAACGTCAGACCACCTTGTCTTGATCCAATGCAGAGGCGGAGTACAGGGCCGTCGCCAATGCCGTTGCTGTTGCTGAGACGCGTTGGTTACGCCAATTATTGACCGATCTCCTGTGCCCACCAAAACGTGTCACCCTAGTTTATTGTGACAACATCAGTGTAGTCTACCTCTCCTCAAATCTGGTTCAGCATCAGAGGACGAAGCATATTGAAATTGATCTCCACTTTGTTCGTGATATGGTCACTGCTGAGACTGTCCGTGTTCTTCATGTGCCCACCACATCCTAGTACGCTGACATCTTCACCAAGAGTCTGCCTTCCTCTGTCTTCACCGAGTTTCAGACCAGTTTGAACGTCCATGGTCATGGCTAATACCGACGTTCACACTGTGGGGGGGGGGGGGGTGATAGATTAACCCTTTGTATTTATATTAGTGCCATTGAGGCATTGGGCCGTGAGCCCCTGTAAACAGGCCCATGCACGTATGGCCTCCGGCACTAGGGTTTGCCTCAGCGCATCCCTCTGACTATATGTATTGACCCAAATCAGATCAATGCGATTATCCTGTGTATAATCTCTTTCACTAACGAATAATGTAGAAGTAAATTTGCCTCACAATTCGCAGCAAAACCTCACGTTGTAGAAAAATTATTATAGGCTTCTACATTGTTAGATATCTGTGCTAGCAGGGTTGTGGGAAAGTAACAAAATTCTAAGAAACTATATTCATCTCTACTGTGCTGAGCACCCTACTATTCGCACTCACTGACCACGCCAGTCATGTACATCTTTGTCCATAGAGTTGATCAAGAGCTCACACTTGTTACAGAGAAAACCAAGAACAGGTGGGCGCAAGGAGATCATAGCAACCAGAAATTGACATCACATTCCATCTCGACAGGAAACTACACAACCCTTAATCCCTGATGCATCCCAAGCCAACAAGGCTGGCTACCCCAAATCCCAATCATGCATGACCGTCAAAGAGAGCTGAAGTCCTAGAAATGAATGTCATGTAAATATATGAACTTAGGAAATGGACTGTGGGAGTTGAAACGAAAACTTGAGGTAGAGTTCCAGTTGTTTTTATAAGCGTAGATACTATAGGAAATTCAATGGATTGAGTATTGACAGCTTTCAAGAGAAGAGTGCACCTTAGGGCCCCATGAGATTTTTTGTGAGAGTTTTATCTGACGTAATTGCAGTCAGCATTTATTTGATGCTCTTTAACCCATTGGAAATGCACATAGACAAGAGTATTAGGGGTAAGGAGAGCGAGATGTTGCTCCTGCGGAGAGGCGTGGGCTGGCCCTGCAGACCAGGTTTGATCCCTGGTACCCATGATCACCGGATTTATCCCCAAAATAAATGTTGCAAGTCATAGACAGTGGGTGAAGTCATAATGGGTCATAATAGGATTGCAGTGCTCCTGTGAGGGTCTCAGGCCGGTCTTTATCGATATTAAGAATGGATATGCAGAATGTGTGTAGTTGTAGATCTAGTATACACGCAGTGGTGTGTATTGTGTGAGTGGTGTGAGTTGGGTGTATTACAGGTATGTTAATACTAGAGGATTAGAAGTCCAGGAACAAAAACAAAGAGGTATACTGAGGTGAGATAGACACCTCAGAGAACGATCTACAGGGACCCTCTTAGGACGCTCAACTTGTAACAGTCCAAGGTTTCCAACGATTTATTTTATTTCTTTTGACTTTTCCATTGTGGTTCCGTGTGATACTAACAATGTTGTCCCAACAAAGTTATAATCTCAAATCTAATGATATTACGGAGTAACAGCTGCTACGTTATGAATGATCAATTTTATTGTGCTCCTACTCAATCGAGTAACAATATTTCAGCGCAATATTTACCATCAGTTGTGTCCTACCTGATAAAAACATAAATATAGAATACTCATCTGAAAAAAAGAAAATAGTGTTTAGTATCAGTTAACGCTAGTTAATTTTTCAAATATAAGGCTCCGACATTTCTTTTCATCATGTTTAAGAATAAAACATGGATTCATTGGGCCTAAACGACCAAGCTGCATCATTTAGAAGCCAGTTCCTTTGGATAGATGGATAGAAGAATCATCCATTGCCACGGCAAATTCAACATGTCTTGACTACACTGGACACATCGATGAGTGATTCTTAATGTTGTGAAGGACACTTGTGGACAATACAACATGGAGCACCGTCACTTGTGATCTTACACACAAGTACACTTGGGAGCTTCCGAGCTTGGCTTCAAGCTCTCAAACACAAAATGGTGGCAGCGTCCATTGGCAGTAATCTTGAATTAAGAGATTTTCTTGGCAATATCCTTGATAACCTCATCCATGTCGAGCTTCTTCATTGCTGTGAAGGGGCGTGGCATGTTCTGCTCATCAATTAGATTTTGGTTAATCAAATGAAATCAAGATTACTGTAACAGATGCAAAACCAAAATTATTGCAACGGACAAAGTTAGGTGCTGTTTGTGTCATTGCACGCAAACATTGCCTATTCTAGTGCTCTCTTCAAACTATGACGTCTTAAATGGTGCAAGTGAGACTAATTGATTCTAACTATTCAAACTATATCAAAGGCCACAATGTAAAGCCAGCAGTAAAAGAATCTACTGTGCAAAACAGAAAGATGTACCAAACCAATTTGATATGCAGATACTAAATAAATTTAAAAATATATGCACTGTGAGTCTTGTTTATAAGAATGACAACAAATCAATATGCAATAAGTAAATAATCACAATATATTTTACTAGAAAATGAAATTACATTCCAGCCTCTGTCCGCATAAGCGACACACATAGCTGAGTTTTACATAAAAAAATGGAAGAGGAAGATAAAAAGTTAGCAAATGAACATTAATACTAAAAGGTCATGTACGCCCTGTGTTTATTGAGTTCTCTCATCATATCATGAATTATTGCCATATAATTGCTAGCTAATAATTAAAAATACATGCACCTAGTGGTTTAGAAGATTCAGTTTTAAGTGATGAATTAGTTTAAATGCATAGTAACAATGTTTAACAATATAAGTTTGAATTTTAAGCACATGAGAAGATGATAATTTTCTCTTTTGTATAATCTTGAGACAGGAGGTGTGCAGCCGCAGGTTCACTGCTACACATAAATTAGCAAATTAAGATCAGAGAATTTCACATAATATTAATCATTCCCTACTAATCATGCCCGATAAAGCAGTAGTTTGGTTTATTGATAACTCAACAAGAAAAAAGGCACATAGCTTACGAAACAGTCAAATGTGATTAAGAAACTTCATATCAGTTGAGAATATTACCAACAGGGATATGAATACTTCACCACCTTCTTCACGTATCTCAAGGCAACCACGCCGTGGCTGGTAGTTAGAAAATATGATAGATAACCATTATGAACAGGATAAATAAACCCTTTTTGGGTCAACATTTTTCAAACCCATGGCGGTAAAGATGGTGACCATTGAACACACTCAGGGTACCTTTTCAGGGTTGATTATCACAGAAACCCCAGGAACAGAACCTTCAAGATCCTCCTTCACCTTCTGAGCCCTGATCTTAAACTGTCTGCACTGAGTGCTGTAAAATTGCAGAACCAAATCAGGAAGAAAAATCAGCATATTTTAAAATGTACAGGAACTAGAATGATAAGTTAAGAATGATGAAAAATAGGAAAATATTATTATGAAGCCTCCAACTATTCATGATAGATATTCTTCACATAATATAAATTGTATCTTAGAGGTGAAGAAAGGAATTTTAAGGTCAAATAATTCCTATTGTGCAATTCTTGAACTCATAAAATAAATTTCTTTCTAACACGTGGTACCAATCTATGATTTTAGACACTTCCAAGTTCCAACTTACTACAGGTATTAATCTGCACTGACTTTTTTTGTAAAAGAAGGTTGCCAACTGGATATTTAACTGTTTATAAGCGCAAAATAATTATATGCCATTCAGAAAAATGGATCAGAATGATCACTTTGGCAATTTTTTTGTCGCAACATTGCTAAGCATCTATTTTCTAGCCTGTTATAACATCTATTTAGCAAGAACCAAAAGGGGGAAAAATACATGTTTCATGTCCTTGCATATGTTTATGCACATAACAGCAAAATTATAGTGATGGTCAACAAAACTGGTTAAAGGAACCTAGATTACCCACACCCCTTTCCATCAGAACAAGTTTGGGTTTCGCTAATCTCATTCAATTAACATAAAAAAAATCCTAACTTAGGAATTTAGGACAACTATAGAGGCTGACAAGCTAAAATATTTAATCAAAACTTGTTACAATCCAACCAGATCATAGATTTTACAAAGAGACACAATTTAAACACACATAACATGGTTTGATTTTACCATATATTGAAGCAATGTTAAGGGCCATTTTTAATAAATATTGCTTCACTGTATCGTGGTTGTCTATAGAGATAGATAGAGAGTAGACGTAACTAGTAAGAACAAGAATGATAGATAGTAGAAGTAACTAGTAAGAACAAGAAACAGCTTTTTTCAGCACAAGAGACGTCTGTAATTCTGTGTAATGATTTATCAGGATCAGTTAAGCCCATCAATCATGAATACGATTCTGCCAAACATTTACCATAATGAAAATAATATTAAGGTCCTACCAAATTAAGATCTGAGACAGAAATTAAATATTCGAACAGAGTAAATCCGTAAATCATTCATATTGGAATCAGCCGAGGGAATAGCAATTTGGATAAATTTTAATAAAGAATGCATGCCCAGTTATATTGAAATCAACCATAACCAAAAATATATAAGAGAAAATAATAAATAAAGCACATATATTACCAACTTTGTTTTCAAACTATCCTTTTCACGTACTTACTCTAACCAACTAGAGATACAGAAAGGCATAAAAATCTAACATCTAAGCAATTAAAAGTGGTGATGCCTCATTGATTAAAGGACCAATTAGATCCTTCAATATGAAGTCACTGTTCTCCTGTCGCACCAAATAATAAGTACGTGTTAGATAACAGAAACAGAGTTACCCCAAATCCAATGTCAATCACAAAAAACAACCTAAAACCTATCATTTCTGTTCAAAGAAAATCCCAATTAAATTGCAACCCCGGCAACGCACAGACTCACCAAGCCTCGACGATAACGCGCTTCCCATCCCCCGTTGCACCGCCGCCATCCTCCTCGGCCCGCGCCCCTGAGTCAACCTCTTTCTTAGCTTTCTTCCTCCCCTTCGGCTCGGCAACTGCCCCTTCCTTGGTAGCTCTCTTCCTCCCACTCTGCTTCACGGCCACGGGCGCCGCCTTCGCCGGAGCAGGAGCCTCCGCAACCCTCTTCCCCGCACCCGTCATGCTCCGCGTCTTCCTTGGGGACCTCACGGCTGGGGCAGCCGCCGCAGGGGACTTGCGCTTGGGAGGCATCTTTGGATGTGTGGTCAGCTCTCCACTCTTGGAATCGCCGGGGCTTGCTCGGGAAAAGAGGTGAAGAGTGGAGATATTTGTGCGACGAATGAGAAAAAGGCGCGGGAGAGTAACGCCGTTTCCCGCCAATAACCTCACTGCCCTGCTTTTCCATTTTTCGGAACTATTTTATTTTCCAATGAAAGGCTCTTCTATCCCAAAATAACTTACATCTAGATTTAATTAAATTTATCTTTGCTTAATAATTTTTATAAATTTAATTAATTTTAATAATATAAATTATATATATTATGAATGTATTTCTTACCATAATTTAAAAACTACAAATACTAGATTTCTAAAGTTAACTGAATCTATAAAAAATATAGTTAGATGCTATAAAATGAGAACCTAAACTTATTTAGGACAGAGTGAGTAACGAGTAACAATAGGGTTTCTTTGGCACACTTAGAATTGTTTATATAATGATAGTATTTTCTGATCTCTTAGGTCAGTTGACATCGACAACCTTCCATGTATATTGTAGCATTGACTCATTAAAAGGTGTAGCAAAATTGCGACTGATACTTAGTGAAATTTGATCTCTAAGGTGTCTATCCTAGATAAACTTGAGCTCTTCTTATGCACAATTTCACATGGATCTCTGATTCGTATCTTGGGGTTATGCAGGAGGATTGTATCCTTCCATCCAAACTTTATAGATCACTGTTTGTTATTGTCTTCCAATGATTGCGCCTTTGTTTGGCCTCGGTGGTGCGACTCATTCACCAAAGCCTAGTGAGAATTTCAATTGCAGATAAATTACTACTACAAAAACTATTTTTTCAAGCGGACTTAAATGGATCTCTGCAGGCGGTTTTGATTTCCACTGGCATTAGTCCACCTCACTCTGTACAGGAGGTAGCGTCGGGATAAACTGGTTTGTAGCAGTGAATGACCGACATTGCTAAAATATAACTATTGATTAACAACGTTAGAACTAACTGATAGTACTTCTCAATATACTGACCTGCATATTTTACATTGCAATCACTACAAGAGAAAAAACCCCTCTAACAACGCATATATGCGTTGCAGAAAGTCCTAATAAGCGTTGATAGGGTCTCTACCAACGGATATTTTATCCGTTGCAACAAGCGGCTTTGCAAGAGTTTATTAGACCGCATTCATATGCGTTGGTAAGTGGCATGAATATGCGTTGCAAGATAGCAACGTATATCACTAATGCATATATATGATGCTATATACTGCTTCAGGATTTAATATATATTTTCTATAATATTTTTCTTGTTTCAGATTTTATTTGAATTTTTATAGGCAGTTCGATGTCTTGCCACTAATTTCCAGGACTGGAAACATGACGTAAACATTATTCCAAAAATATATAGAAACTGAGATAAGAATGAAGACATTGGGACCATGAATTAGGCCACACTTCCAGAAGTTCAGGTACTTTACAGAGCTCTGACCAGATGTTAAAATTAATAACAATCATAGAAAAAAAGGTGTTACAAGTTCAGATGTTCCCAATACACATGCATTGTTTCTCATCCTCCATGCACTTGCATCTGATGATTATTCTCCATCACATCGATCTGACAATGGAAACTAATTTAAATCATCCTCCTTGCAAATCTGACAATGAAAGCTAATTCTAAATCAACACGGTGGGCGTCCTCGATGGATAACAAAGACGAACTCTAGAAGAGAAGTTACCGGGCTTCAGAGGACCAAAGCTAAGTACTAGCTAGAGTCTATAGAAATGTCGGTACTATTAAGAGGGTAAAGTCATTTGTCTCATGTTATACAAGTGTTAGAGGGTGTGAATGCTCTTTAGATCCTCAGAAAGCATTAAAGATGGCAGAGAAAGCGAAGTCGAAGACCGAAGCTTAAGAACCAGCTGAAGACTCAATCATCGGACAGTCCGGTGGGGTCACCGAACAGTCCGGTGAGCCCTGGAGGAATCAATCCAGAGAGAGGTGCTCTCTCGAGTTGACGTGTAGCAGTCATCGGACAATCCGTCGGTGCAGTGACCAGACAGTTCGATGAACCAGGAGTTGAAGTTCAAAGCAGATGCCTTTGAGTCTAAAAGTGAAAGTCATCGGACAGTCCGGTGAAAGTATGCACCGGACAGTCTAATGTCCTATAGAGTGGACTCCAGAGAGGGTGTTTCCCTGGCCGAGAAGGAAGAAGGATCACCGGATAGTCCGGTGATTGCATGAAACAGTCAGCTTTATGACATCACGTCCCAACGGTTGTTTCTGAGCTTCAAGCCTATTTAAACCATGAAGAGGGATGTTTTCCTGAGTGCCATTGATCAGAATTGCTAGAGCCAAGTTGTAAGAGGCCAAAGGACATCACCAAAAAAGCACATTGCAAGATTGAAGATCTTTGGTGCTAGTAGGATAGTGATATGGAGCATTCATCCACTTTTAGAGCTTGTAGGTCTTGAGAGAAGTGATCTTTGCCTGTTACTCTTGGTGTGGGTAGCCTAGACCGGTGAGTCGGTGACGGAACTTTCGAGGAGATTGTGCTCGTCAAGTTTGTACGTGGTTCCGGGTCCCCCGCTTGAAAGGAACATCAAGAGAAGCACCCGAGCCGCGTTTAGGTATTGTGCGCGACAGCCGGGCCGCTGTTGTCTTCACTTCGGGATTGAAGCGTACCCTTGTGAGCATCGTTCTGGGAACGACGGGAGGGACCGAGACTCCGACGGGAGTGGTCCAACGAGGATTAGGGGAGTGCGCCTACCTTCTGAGACCTCGAAAAAAAAATCATTGAACACTCTCTATCTCACTCTCTTTACTTACCGCATTTACTTGCCGTTTGAGTAGTGTGATAAGTTGTTCTTTGAATTCTCTTGGTAGCTATCGCGCTAGTGCTTGCTTGTTGTTATTTATTACCACTAGCATTGTTAAGGGTCTTGGTCTATTTAGTTTAGGTTTGCTTCTGTTCTGTTCAAGTCTTCTAGTTTAATTTTGTGACGAAAATAGTGCTATAAGTCCATCGATTCAACCTCCTTCTCAGTGTAATTATCTTTATAAAGCCCTCTAACCCTGGGAACACACGAAAATAAAACGATGACACCACAAAGCTGAAAAGAGATCAAAGGGCATCATGATCATTTTTGCCATGAAATATTCTCTTATCTTTCGATTTCTCATTAATTCCCACACCGAAACAAAAAGTGAGGTAAAACAACACAATAAAAGGCATGTCAAACATATCCCTCTTTGTTTCAGCTTTTATCGTTGAAACGCTAAAAATTGTGAAGCTAAAACAAACTAAATTCTGAAAAGCTCGCTAAAAATTGTGAAGTTGAAACAAACAAGATTATGAAAAGCTCACTTTTGGAATGTTGAAAAATTAGTTTTTGATAAATAAACTAAAAGCTGAAAAACTTACTAAAGACTACTTTTCGAACTTTTAATATGCAGAAAAGTTAAATGTATATTAGAAAAGCTAACATCCAAATATAATCGGCCGCTTTTTTAACTGCCTATCAATCAGCTTTTCTAAAAGGTAAAAAAATATAGCTCAAACAAAGAGGACCATAATGGGCACGTAACATAAGGGACATGGGTTCACGGCTCAGGCCCCGTTTTTCTGCGTTTCAAACGGGGTCTCAGTTTACTACTATTCAATTGAATATTATTCTCTTATTTTTTCGTAAACTTTTCTTAATTTCCTAACAACAATCAGTTTAGGGTTCAGGATGAAGATCATGATGGTTTGTCTTGGCATGTTAACCAATATGCAAGGTAATCAACAAACACGAGGTCAAGATGCAGAGGAAGGAGAAAAGATATGGGCGGCTGGGCATAATGGACCGTGCCGTAGCTTGTTTTCTTTCTTAAAAAAGGGACCAAGCCAGCTAGCAAGGCACAAATTCCAAATTTTCGAACTGTCATAGTGAATTTCGATTTTTTTTTAGCTAAGAAATCTTGCTTCAAATTTATATTAAATTCCTAGCACACTTGTTGACTACGGTAAACTATCAGATTTTGCAATTAAACTCCCATGAAGATTTATACAAGACGTTGAAGTATGAAATGACATGTAATGCATGAATTTTAAACATGCATGGAGTTTTCGAGAAAAAAAAACATGCATGGAAAATTTCAAATATGCAGAACAAATTATTTTAACATAATTAAATATTTTAGTTACATCTTTTAGGGCCTCTAATTTGTGGAATGCAATACGAAGCCATGTTTTTGTAGTGCGGTAAAGACAATAGACTAATATGCCTTATTAAATTTAGCAAATTTTACTGAACATAATTGAAATGTCAGTTGTCTTCATGCGTGTCCGGAACATCTCTTACACAAAAATCACTTAGGAGAAGCAAAATTTAGGCGACGATGTATGTTGGTTCAATCATTCTGCCTGAGTTGGAAGCCTATCCTCAAACACTCGCTCCCTAGCCTTATCAGACTGCAATAACCAACAAAAAAAAATATATTAACAGATGTTCAGAATGTAAAAAAAAATGCTGCTACTTATGCACAGAAGTTTCACTTCAAGAGGACTTCGTTTCACGAAGTGAAGTATTCATAAAATAATCATGAAAATATTTCTTCATCAGTTTATGTTACTTTTTTCTCTATTGCATCTAGGTAAATAAGCAAATTGGTCACTGGAAAAAGGCTGCATATGGAGATTGCCACATAAAAATACAAATAAACTACACTATGTCGCAAAATTCAAACAAGACTGGGTCTAGAAAAAATCGTTCCCTAATCCCAATAAGATTTCCATGACAATAGGGGCAAGCATGCTATCCGTTTTCAAAATGTAGGGGCAAATATTCAATGTTAAAAATGTGGTCAAATGTGCAATTAGGAATCAATAGAGGAACAGAAACAACTCTGCAGTTCTTTTCATCAACCCTTTTCTCCCTTGACACCAAAGATCTCATTTCATTGCGCAGTAATAACACACTAACACTGAAGGAGATTGTCCATAACAATTAAATCTTTACGGAGCAGCAACATTTTTACATGAGATAGAAGAAAAAGGACGAGAGCCTACCATCTTCTCCCAGTTTGTCATTGCAGTGACGATTGATAGAAGAGTGACCTGCGTGGCTCCACCAGCTATCATGCCCATCCAAAACCCAGCCCCTCCTAGATGCATTGTAAAACCGAGAACAAGAGCCACAGGAACACCAACAAGATAGAATGCGCCCAGGTTAACATAGGCGCCTAAATGCTGCCAGCCACAGCCTCTAGAGATACCTGATGCAAGAAAAAAAAATTAAATCTGATCCTTCGTGCAAGAACTCCTTGAAATATGATGTATAAGGCCAAAAAATATGTTGTGTGAGTGACAAACAAGGTACCTGTAAGAACTCCTTGGAGGTTATCTGCCAGAACTGAAACAGACAGTAATGGTACCATTCTGGTGACATAATTTATAACCTCGTCCTCATTGCTGAAAGCAATTCCAATGAAATGGCGCAATGATAGAAGACTCATGCTCACCAGAAGAGCTGAGCACATCACAATAGATAATGCAACAATTACCACTAAACGGGCTCCTTTTGGGTTTCCTGCTCCTAGCTCGTTTGAAACACGCACACTGATACATGAAAGTAAGAGACGTTAGGTCGATTATGACATATAAAGCAATATAACTTGATGAACTATGATGGTATGATGACAAAACTGTTTGTTTTTCTACCTTGCAGCTGTTCCGATGCCAAATGGAAGGTTGTAGACCAATACAACTGTAGATATGCTGTTCAAGAAGGATATTAATACTTTGGTACTCATTTTAACATAGGATAAAAGGACATTTTGAGTTATAGTTATGCTAATGCATACCATATAGAAAGCACAGAAGTTTCAAGTGCTGGATTTGGTAAGATCCCAGAAAGCAAAACAAGCAGCTCATATGACCACCATTCGAGACTGTTATCAAGAGAATTGAATTTCTCAGTAAAAGAAAGAATATGAAAGACAGATTGAGTATACCAAATGTACTAGCTTATAAGATCACGCTGAATTATTTTTTATTGCACTTAACGTAAATTATTATAAAAATGGTATTTGGAATATCATTATTAACTCACATCTTATAATGTCCACCTATTCTGCACACAATTCTCATGAATTTTTTTATGGAGCATATACAAAATACACAATTATTACCTGTCTCAGTTCTGAATGTACCATCATTCTTTGGCACACTAGTTTAATGCAAATACAGAACTCGACTAATATTTAGGTTGTTGAAGAAGCCAAATGACAACAACAAAGAAAGTCATTCCTCAGTTGCATATATTCTTAAAACACGGGTTACTAATATACACAAGCAAAAATAATGTCCAGTTGGATCAATTTCCTCTTTCTACGATAGGTATTCCAACTAGTCATTTGCAGTTATACGCTACTATAAACTAAAAAGAAGCAATAATGGAACATGTCGTAGTTTACATCCTAGTGTTGGAGCTGCCAGAAAGAGCAGAGCAATACTCATTGCTCAACAAGTGAAGTTCACATTTTCTTAACAGACAAGATATGGCTATATGCCAGGTGAGCGTTGAGAAGGATATGGAGAGGACTATGAAAACAAATTTATGACGAGGTCCATTTTGATGACAAAGACATATACTTACCAAATCATAAGAGCGGATGGTACAGCCAACCTCATGAAATTGCCAATCCCTCTGAAAGCTTCCCACGTAAATGGAGCACGAGTTTTCTCACAAGAAGGTGAGTATTTAATGTATAGACCAAGTACAGTCACTTCAACCCAATCACAGATGCTAACTGATAAAGCTGCCCCAGAATTGCCCATACCGATTTTGTAAATCATGAACCAACACAAGGGAATAAAAACAGTGAGTGTTATCAAGGAGCTCAAAACCATGGGGAAAATTAAGCTCTGAGATTGGAGGAATTTCGAAAAGCATTGTGCCACACTGAAGGCAAATAAACCAGGGATAAGCCACAAGGCATATTTCCCAGCTTCACTAGCTATTTGTGGATCCTGACCAATGAGAGGAAGTACGTCTGGAATGAAAACCCACATAATGGCAATTGGCACACTCACAATAAGAAGTAAAATTATAGATCTGTAGGTATACAAAGATAGCTTATGATACTGTTCTGCTCCATAGGCCTGTCCGCAAAGAGTTTCCAATCCGGTTGCAAGTCCAATCTAGAAAGGAGAAATGCAATAGTAATGAACGGTATGAAATATTGAAAAGCAAGAATAAGAGTCAAATTACTGGGACAAACTACAAAGGCCAATCCTTGTCCTACTGATTACGTTAAAAACAAATCATTGTCCTACTGAAATTATGCCAGCTAACTTCAATTTGGTTAATAGAAGGGGAGCCTTGGCGCAGAAGTAAAGCTATCGCTTTGTGACCACAGGGTCACAAGTTTGAGTCCTATAAACAGCCTATTATAGAAATATAGGGAAAGGTTGAAAGACCAAAAGTCGTCGGATCCTTCCCGACCCTGCGCAAGCAGGAGCTATATGAACCAGCTGCTTTTTTTTTTTTTTACTTCAAATTGGTTAACACATGAGCCAGGACTTTAGGAAAGTCATTCAAAAGCCTCTGAGCAAATGAAGCAACTTATTTCAGCATGCTAGATCAGAGTATTGTATCAAATATTAGTGTATTCCACATTTTATGTGATCCATGCTTAGCCGAAAAGAGATTACCTTGATGGAAAGTGTAGAGTGCAACAAAAACTGATATAAGATGCAACAAAAATAAGAAAAAAATCGGCATACGAATAATACCAGCTTGCAAATCTGGCATGAACAGTTGCACCCGGCAATTATTCATATTTGATTTCTCTTTTCTATAGGGCATCAAATTTTACATGATGGTAGATAATGACACGATATATCCACTCATATTTTCTAAGATTTGTTAGGATATTTTAAGGTTGCATTTTGAAGTTGATATGCAGTTACACCTTAAGAGCAAGTAACACCTGAGCTGTTCTCATTGCACATGCACCAAAGTTTGAGTCAGCACACAAAAAGTCATATATTATCTAATCAACTCATATGATCTTCATTATTTTGATCAAGTCATTATGTTCTTAATGTGATCAAGGAATGTTACGGGCTGCAAGCCCAAAAAGAGGAGGCCCAGCAAGGAGGCGCACGGGAGTGGTTAAGAGTTTGTTAGTTAAAGATTAGGTTGTTTAGGGTTTGTTAGTTTAAAGATTACATTGTTTAGGGTTTGTTTCTAGGCTATAGCCCTGTTGTCTATATAAAGCAGGTAGGAGATCCATTGAGGGAAGCAAAGAAGAAGTTAATCTTTCCAAGGGGGAAGATTACCTTCAGTTGTAGCCGCGGCTGGGAACGTGTTCCAGCCCGGTGGTTTCTCTACCACAACAATTGGTATTCAGAGACCAGCACCGGCACATCGCCTCAATGGCCGACGCCGTCGATTCTGTGACCACCACCACAATATCTTCAAAGCTTGATCTCCTCCTCGCCATGATGGAGAACTTCTATCGGAGCCTAGATGACCATGACGCCCTCATCACGGGAGTGGCGAGGGCCCTCTCACAACTAGCCTTATCATTGTCGGGCGACGTAGAACGATCGGCATCGCATGGGAAGGCAGAAATCAGCGAGGCGACGGAGTCCACTCCACTAATCAGAGCCATCGTCATTCCAGCCGTCTCTCCAACCATCAAGCTCAATCAGTTCAAATCGATCCCTAATCTCTCCATCACATCATCGACACCATCGATCGTAGGGAGTCATGGACCTGCGCTCCTCCAAGCCGCCATATCTCCACTGCCCCTCTAGGCCGCCAACTCCGAGCCGACTCTGCTGCCTACGACCGGATCCGTTGGCCTCGGCAGTCAACACGCCGCTGCCACCATGAACGCAGGGAGCGTTCCAAGCCACACCATCGTATCAAGACGTCACCGCCATTAGCATCGCATCTTCGCCCTCCGGCTACAGCAAAGAAGGAAGCAAAAATATGGGGGAGTACGGCTCCTTCAGTCCTCAGACACCGACTTCCGCAAGTACGACGCCGTCGGCAGGGCCCAAACGACGCACATCAGCACAGTCCGAGACACGTACCGAGGCAGCAGCCGCACCATCACTGACGCCTTGACCGTCGCCAGCAGCACTGCTAGCATCTTCATCCTCGAGAGCGTCATCTTCCCCGTCTGCAGATCATGCAATTGCATCATGATAGCTACTAGGTGCCAGACCGCAGCGGGCAACAGCAACACTGGCAAGACGAGCAGCCGCACCGACCTCATCTCATACAGAAGCTACAACTCGCACCTGCGCCGACCTAAATAGCTACAGCTCGCGGACGAGCTGTTTGTTAGGGAGGAGGGAAATGTTATGGGCTGCAAGCTCAAAAGGAGGACGCCCAGCAAGGAGGTGCACGGGAGTGGATAAAAGTTTGTTAGTTAAAGATTAGGTTGTTTAGGATTTGTGAGTTTAAAGATTAGGTTGTTTAGGGTTTGTTTTAGTCGGTTTAGGGTTTCTTTCTAGGCTATAGCCCTGCTATCTATATAAAGCAGGTAGGAGATCCATTGAGGGAAGCAACGAAGAAATTAATCTTTCCAAGAGGGGAAGATTACCTTCAGTTGTAGCCGTGGTTGGGAACGTGTCCCAGCCCGGTGTTTCTTCTACCACAACAAGGAAATGTATACTTGGTGTTTGTTAGCAAAAAAGGACGATTTATATACAACAGGTCTGCCACACAAGCCTCTTTTATCAGCAACGGAAAAGAATGCTGACAGGAATGGTTTAGTGTTTGGGTTGAGTCCAGCAGATGGGATGGCAAAATGCAGCTAACCTCTGCACAAATAGCGGCCTACTTACCATAGGTTCTGAATATCATAATATACATTACACGAAGTGAATAATATGTACCTTTCATTGAGCCCTTGGACTAAATGTTAGCGTATTGATGGTTAAGTAGGAAACCAACTCGAACTCGAACTCTTAATTTTCCAAAGTTAATTACGAAACCAACTCAAACTCTAGAATGACTAACTCTTGACCACGCAGGACATGACAGATGGCCCTACTCGCCTCTGTCTGAAGTAAAAGTTGGAACTACCGAGGCCATAAATCGCAATTTATACCAGGCAGTTACCGTTCGATCAAAGCTCATAGTGATCAATATCTAACAGCTAATCAGTAAAAAAATCAGGCTAAATTCTGACAGTAAATGGCACAAAAATGCAGTATAAAGGTAAGTATATCAGTAACTCAGCACGAATTGCAGCAAATAATCCGTCTGCCACGTTTGGTTCACTGTGTTCGTTTAGATGTGCCTTTCAGCTTGTATTGATTAGTTCACGAGTTCACGTGCACTAACGTGTTCTCTTTCATGTACTAATTGACCAACTTGATCAACGTGCCTTTTGACCAATGGCCTTCGACGCCCCTCACGCGCATTCCCACGACCACCAGAAGCTCACCGTCACCGCTGTCGCGAGGCGTCTGCGGCTACAAGCTGCCGCACCTCACACAACCACGGCGTGCCGCACGTTTCAATAGGGACAGGCATGTCGTCCTCAGTCCTCACAAGCCACTGGGGGGGTGCCAATGCCAAAAGTTGCATTTTCATGTTATTTCTCAATTGAAACTAAAAAACTAATTTTCAAAAAAAAAAAAAGACGAAGAATGGGAACTCGAAGACTCGAAGGAGGGAGGGAGGAAGCGTAGCTTACGAGGACGCTGAATCCGGCGACGTTGGTGAGCGAGTTGGCGATGGCGGCGCCGGCGAGCGGAACCTCACCCAGGTGCCCCACCATGACGGTGGAGATGAGCTGCATCGTGAGCTGCAGCAGCGCCACGGCGATCATGGGCGCCGCCAGCGCCGCGAGGCGCCCAGCCTCCGCCGTCGCCTCACCCCACCATCCACCGCCGCCGCGCCGCTCGTCGCCCTCCTTCCCCGGCGGGAGTGGGGCCAGCAGCGGCACCTCGGACGCGGAAGAGCCCATGGCGGCGACGACTCCTTGGCCTCCCTCGCTGCGCTGCGCCGTGGGTATGTGGCACAGGCAGGCAGGCAGCCAGCAAGGAAGCCAAGCGGGCCAAGTTCGATTTGCCTGTGTCGTTGGACAGAACACGAATGGCCGAGTCAATGAAAGGGAAAAAGGAAATAATAACGTCGTGGAAAATCGAACGCTGGATCCGACGTAAACCGTGAGCCAATTTTTTATACGGCAGGGCACAATAGTTTTAGACCGGCTCCTCTTCTTTCACCGGCTTAAAAGTGAATCTGAGTCATTAAATTTTAAAATAAAAAAAAATAAATTAGAAAATATATTACCACGATGATTTTCAAACATATCTTTTCATAACAATATACGCAACATCGAAATATATAAAATGCATTTATTTTCAAAAATAAAGAATTTAGTTTTCTTAATTATCACATGCATCTCTTTGCATAACTTGTTAATTCTTTTTTAATCTAAATATTATAATAATAATTAATTATTTTAGTGTTTTTACCTCTTAGAAGATAAAAGAATCATTTTTGTATTGAGACCAATACAAACGGATGGCCCACATTTGTTTGGATTTATCGTAAAATTTACTTAGTTTTAAATATCACTGCTGCTCCTTCCATAGAATTTTTCCGCAGAATACTTTCAGTCTCACGTAGTCGCATTATACTTCCAATAGTTTTAAATAGGTCTAATTTGATACATTCAATTAAATTTTGCAAACTTTAAAATATGCCATTGATGTGTTAATGACAAATAAGATCATGTAAGTGAATGACACATAGACTCGAATGACATATTTTAAATTTCACAAAATTGTATAAATAATGCTACTACAGCATTATGATTGCGAAGTTTTATTAGGCAAAGAAACTACTATTCTCAAAAAATTATAAGTGAAGTATAACTCCGGTTATACTCAGCGCGAAATTGTGAATAATTAATACTCCAACCTGTTTAGGATTATTATATCATTAGGACACCAAGTTTAGTTGACTTTTAAACTAGAGTATTTTATCGTAATGACAACGAGTGGTTGGAAAAGAACAAGTTGTGTTATCAACGTAGCACTTGATTGAACCCCTATAATAATATTCGGACTGCTAGTATATGCCGTCTAAAAATACTCCTACTACTTCACTGGAAAACAGCAAGGTAGCTGAACTTCATAATATCATAACTCCAGTAACATCGAACCAAAAATTACAAATACATATGCGGTGGAAAGTCCTCGAAAAACTCTCAAAATTTCATTGCTATGGTGCCTTCAGATTCGACCTCCAAAACCCTTAAAACTTAGTTCCTTCTGCTACGGTGCAGTGCATGAAACTCTGCACATATGCCAGTACAAGAAGAATGCAGAGAGAAAATTGAGTGGATGCACTGTTTGAAACGTGGGATTTTTTTCATTTTTATAAATTTTTCTATAAAATTAAACTGATTTATGAAAAATTCATGTGAAATTTCTAGTACATTATAAACTGCGTTCAGTATCTAAAACATACCACAATCTTGCCCTCTCTATATCTTTTCAAACTCTCCGTGACTGTACGACTGTGCAAGCTTCTCCCTAACCTGCCTTAAACAGCATGGAAATCAGCATCCAAGCAGCACCAAAAAGCATTATAAGGGATTCGAGATGGGGAACATGCGAACAGTTTACATGAGCAAGGCACAGCTGTGGCAGGAGTGGTTTTCAAGCAGCGTAGCACTGATAGGAGGGAAGTGAATGGCTTCGGGTCAACCGGAGGGTAGGATAGGAAAGAAGTGATCCTTAAAAAGTTGAATACTAGTAGTAGCATCTAATCACTAGCGTACAGTACGTCGCAAAAGTATGGTCTCATGAATCATAACGGCCATTGACGGACGCAGCTACAGAAACTTGGGTATTCCCAAGCTAATGAACCAAAGAAAGAAAAAAAAAGGCATCAAGCTGATAGTTAAAGAAAAATGAAACAAGGCGCCTAGAATAGTGACTTAACATACATTATAGTACAAGATGTCCATAGTAGAAAATTAATTAAAAGATAAATTGTTCACAATCTAAATCTTTTTTTGAGACAAAAGGCATAGAGCCCTGCTTTTAGAGAAAACAAAGTCCAAAAGTCTCCCGATACAAACGCACACCATACAAGGCAGAAAGTGTCGAGAGCACCTTCGCCAGGAATATCCCGAATACACGAGATATTTTCTCCCAACCCATGCTAGTAAAACTGACACTAAATTCACAAATCACAAAAGAATCTCCACCAGAACAATTAGTTTTATACTTGAATAGGTAGCAGACGAAACAAAAGAGAGCATCTTGTTTTACACTATATTCCAGCCACCTATAATCATCAAACCAAGTAGCAATGAAGCCCCGTGGTTTACCTGTGATTTCAATCAATGGAAAATCATGCCCCCTTGGTTGGCATGGTCCCAATGTAATATATCCTCTTATCATTGAATTTCGGTCATTGACATTGTAGCAACTTATGGGAAATCTTTTTTCCAGGGTCATAACAAAGATAATCTAAATCATAAATGGCCTCATCACTCTATTCACCATACTGGTTAGAGCTATATAATGCGGGGAACAAAAATTAGAGGAGAAATTGTGCAACTCAAGAATGAATCAATGGATTTTAGGGGACGGCATACCGTTCCAGAGGGGGAGGCGCCAGGCGGGCCAGCGTGTTTGGGAGGCGGCGACTGAAGGGGGAGGCACCGGCACGCTCGAGGACAGCGTCAGGAGAGGGATGCAGTGCCAGCGTCGAGGTGTGCTCGTGGGCGGCGGCAAGAGAGGGAGGCGGGACGGCGGGGCCAGAGCGGCGAGAGAGGGGGATGAGGCCGGAGCTCGGTCCTGGGAATACCCTAGCAACATGGTACGTCCATCAATGATAACGGCTATCAGAACAGATAGCTGGCCAGCTCAGCCGGAGCTTTTGAGCTTCTGAGAAAGTTGGCTGGTGGCCAGTTGAAAAGCTGGTTGATGAAATTTGTATGTTAGTTTTTTAATATACATTTAGCTTTTGTACACATCAAAAGCTAGAAAAGCAGCATTCAATGAGCTTTTCAGTTTTTAGTTCATTTCTACAAAAGCTAGCTTTTCAGCATTCCAAAAGCGAGATTTTCAGAATCTTGTTTGTTTCAGCTTCTCAGTTTGCAACTTTTCAACTGAAAAAACAAGCTAAAAAGCTGAAACAAAGAGACACTAAGGCCCTCTTTGTTTGAGCTGAAGCTTTTAAGCTTTTAGAAAAGCTGGCTGGTGGCTAGTTAAAAAGGTGGCTGGTGAATAGATGTTGGCTTTTGTAATATACATTTAGCTTCTCTGCACACCAAAAGCTGGAAAAACAGCTCTCAGTGAGCTTTTCAGCTTTTAGTTCATTTCTGCAAAAGCTAGCTTTTCAGTATTTCAAAAGCCAGCTTTTCAGAACCTTGTTTGTTTCAGCTTCTTAGTTTTCAGCTTTTCAGCTGGAAAAGCCAGCTGAAAGCCAGCTGAAAAGCTGAAACAAAGAGGGCCTAAGGCCCTCTTTGTTTGAGCTGGAGCTTTTGAGCTTTTAGAAAAGCTGGCCGGTGGCTAGTTGAAAAGTTGGCTGGTGAAATTTGGATGTTAGCTTTTGTAATATACATTTAGGTTTTCTGCACACCAAAAGCTATAAAAGCAGCCCTTAGTGAGCTTTTTAGCTTTTAGTTCATTTCTGCAAAAGCTAGGTTTTCAGCATTTCAAAAGTAAATTTTTCAGAACCTTTTATTTGTTTCAGCTTCTCAGTTGTCAGCTTTTCAACTGAAAAAATCATCTGAGAAGGTGGAAAGGGCCTAAATTGAAGCGGCAAGAAGCTGAGGCGATTTGACTCTTTCTCAAGAAGCTACACGGATCCTGTATGGGCCTGGCCGCAAGTCTGAGCGAGCCCAATCATGCCCAATGTTAGACCCGTGTAACTAACCCAACTTGCATGATCCGTTTATCATTTAGGAAAATTTGATATTAAAATATACTCCCTCCTTCCTTTATTTGATGTCATTTCAGACAGTTGATTTAAGCTAAAAAAGAACTAAAGTCTTCTATCTGAATGACAACATTAAAAAAATAGGAGTATGTAATTTGACTTATTTATATTTAAAAATTTGAGCTTTAAATATTATATAATAATTTTTCAATAATTTTTCATAATAAATTGAAGAATTATTTTTTCTTCCAAGCCAGCCTGATGGGCTGATGGTACGACCTGGCCTGTGTAAAAATAGTTGGGTGGTGCTTCAGCCTGGGGAGCTGGCCCGCGGGCCAGCATGACATGGCTTAATCAATTAGCTGGGCCGTGCTGTGACACCTTATAGCTGGCTTGAGCCCAGCCTGGCCAACACGCCCGAAGGATCCTGTTTGTCATTTGCGATTTAGTTTTTATGGCACACATATATTTTTAGCGATCAAGGTGTATAATCAGTTACCAAGGGTTTCTTAGTTGCTATATAATTTTAGTGATCATAGAACCGTTGATTACTATAAACATATATACACATAGTGACAAAGTTTTAGTCACCAAAATATAATCAAGGTTTTGGTGACAAATGACTATAGCGGATAATATTACACATATTGTGATCAAATACCTTGACGACTAAATTTTTTTTCTTGTATTGATGTTATTTACAGATTATTTATAAGTTATCAGAGCTGACCTGAGTTTATTTGGTACAGACAAAGCTAACGAAGCTAGGAGTGTTGTGAGCGTAGCTTTTGCTGTCCTAGAGAATGAAACTAGTGACTTGTGAGAAGTAAGAAACAATAAAGGATAAGTCTACTTTACCCCCTTAACTATTGATGCTAAGTCTCTTTGAACCCCTAAACTATAAAAAAGGATATTTTACACCCTAAACTATCCAAAACCATTTAAATAACCCTCTAAAATGGTTTTTAGAAGTGGTTTTACCT
Organism: Zoysia japonica; assembly: GCA_001602275.1. Lineage (NCBI taxonomy): Eukaryota > Viridiplantae > Streptophyta > Magnoliopsida > Poales > Poaceae > Zoysia > Zoysia japonica. The sequence continues at coordinate 4,179,015 of BCLF01000010.1, forward strand.
ATGTGGCATCTACAGGGACAATGACATGGCAAGATAGTTGTAAAATGTCTAAAATCACATCATCATTGTATTAGACTAAAAAAATAAATATCAATTATTAAATGAGATTAATTTAGAAATTTTTTTGGCACATTTTTGTTTTTTCGTTGAGAAAATTACTTGATTGTGTCGTGGGATGAGAGCTGGTAATTATGTGGAGACGTATGCTTGAGATTTGTATTATGAAGATGATAAAACGTTCTTTTAGGATCAAGTGCAAGCGCGAGCTAATAAATGAGGTGATAAAAAATGATGTAGCTCCATGTTATTACCCATGTGTACTATCATATAGGCAAAACCACCTCTAAAACCACTCAAGGGAGTTATCTAAATGGTTTTGAATAGATCGAGGTGTAAAGTATCCGATTTTATAGTTGAGGGGGTGAAGTGGACTAACATCAATAGTTGAGAGGTAAAGTAGACTTATGCCAAAAAATAAAGAAAGGTGACTTTTCAACCGAGGAACCTAAATAATCCGTGAAGAGTGATCATAAGGTCTATTTACCTTTCGAATTCATCATGAAATAGGAACAATCTCTTGTTTGCTATGTTTTGTACCTATGACTTTGATATTAAGTGTGTCTGTTAACATGTAACAGCATTTGTTTGAGTTGTTAAAGGCTTGGGGAATATGAGTTTGATTCGTGCAATGAGATAGGCTGCACTTGTTTATATATTGGATCGGCTGAAATGCCGGTGGATTAATTATAAAAGTGTGCTGAAATGAGGGTGGATTTACCTACCTGGTGCTGCTGATGTGGCTATCTAATCTATGACAATTAATATGTATCCAACTAAACAACGGTTTGTGATGTTTTTATTCGTCACTAACTTTAGGCCTGGGTCGGGTTGAGTGGGCTTGAGGCTGTTCTACAATGATTAAGAAATATCATAGATTGAGTTGATCTGTAAACTGTTACCATTAATATATGATGAAATATAACAGGGTCATAAATATTCCTTTATGACGGTTTTTTGTAATCTATGATGAAATTTGTACGTCATGCAATTAAAGATATTCCTAGTGATGTATGCCAAACAAAAAACTTATTATACATCTTACTAGTTCAGTAGTTCTTTACGGTGAACTAAACAAGCAACTTATTTTTAGTAGCTTTTAATCATTTTTCAAATAAGCTATTTTTCTAATGAGTTTCAGATGTGTCAAACTAGATTCTAATTAAAAAAATACATGATTGTGACTTTTTAAATAGAGAATACATTTAAATATATTAAAATCCGCATCATATAACTGTTCTTTTTTTAAAAAAAGGCTCATCCCATTACCAGGAATCGAGAACAAAATTAAAGCGACATAGAAATCAAATAGAAATCCAACAAGAATCACATCCGCCACAAATTATTAGAGTTCGATTAGAGACTCAGAGCCCATGGTGGCGTCGGATCCTTTTGGGTTAGCCCCGCATATAAGGCGCTATCCACTGTGGGCTGGGCCGAATTTGGTCAATGGACAGATGGAAAGTTGATGATTGATTGATAATATCAGTCAATAATTCTATGCTGTGGTATAGTGACACTTGTGAGGTACTCCAAATTTGCAAAAAAAAACAATATTTTAATATAAAATCATTTTTTCATTGTAATAGACAACATGTATGTTTTCTATATAGCTTTTCAGTAATTTCTGAACTAATTTACTATTTTTTTAGTTTAAATGAATTTATAATATGGAGGCAATTTTCCTAGTAAGGCAATTGATAGAGAAATACAGAGAACAAAAGAAAGATCTGCATATGGTCTTCATTGAACTAGAGAAGGCTTATGATAAAGTGCCGAGGAACATCATATGGTGGGCATTGGAAAGGCACAAACTCTCAACAAAGTACATTAACCTCATTAAAAATATGTAAAGGATGTGGTGACAAGTGTCTGAACAAGTGACGGAGACACCGATGAGTTTTCAATTAATATAAGACTGCACTAGGGGTCGGCTATAAGCTCTTATCTTTTTATTTTGGTGATGGATGGGATCATATGAGACTTACATGAGGACATTCCTTGGTGTATGCTCTTTACGGATGATGTGGTGCTATTGGATGAGACCAGAATAGGGGTGAACCAGAAGTTAGAATCATGAAGACAGACTTTGGAGTCAAAGGGTTTTAGACTTAGTAGGTCTAAAACAGAGTATATGAGGCGTGATTTCAGTGCTACCGCAGTCGAGGAGAAAGATGTTAGACTTGATGGCCAGGTGGTACCCAAGAAGGACACTTTCCGTTATTTGGGTTCTATGGTGCAGAAAGATGGTGGTATTGATGAGGATGTAAGTAATAGAATTAAAGCCGAATAGTTGAAGTGTCGTCAAGCTTCTGGGGTCCTATGTGATAGTAGGGTGCCACAAAAACTCAAGAGTAAATTCTATTGGACTGCAATTCATCTTGCCATACTATATGGAGCAGAGTGTTGGCCTACGAAAAGGTAACGTGTCCAACAGCTTCATGTATCCGAAATGCGTATGTTGAGATGGATGTGTGGCCACACGAGGAGAGATCGTGTCCGGAACGATGCATACGAGAGAGATTAGGAGTGACACCAGTTGAGGAGAAGCTTGTGCAGCATCGTTTAAGATGGTTTAAACATATTCAATGAAGGCCGCAGGAGTTACCGGTTCGTAGCAGAATGGTAAGTCGGCCAAACGGTGTGAAGAGAGGCAGAGGTAGACCAAAATTGACTTGGGAAGAGTCTGTGAAGAGAGATCTGAAGGATTGAGGTATCGCAAAGGAGTTAGCCTTGGATAGGAGTTTGTGGAGGCTAGCAATCTACGTGCCTGAATCTTGATTGCTGGGTGTTGCTCCTTTTTAGTTCTCTCAGGGTTCATCTCTAACCTACCCCAACTTGCTTGGGACTAAAGGCTTTGTTGTTGTTGTTGTAAATGAATTTATACTTGTTTATTGAAAGTGATTTCAGTTGAACTCCATGTGTTCTACAATAGCTCATGTCTTAGAAGTATGAAGGTTAAAAAAAATCTATGGCGCTTTTATTTCACTCTATTACGATTCATAACAAAAACTGTGACGAAATTCATAAATCATCATATCTGCAACCTCTTTATGATGGTTTCTACAAACGTCATCACAAATCCGTTATAGATTAAAGGATTTCTTGCAGTTTTTTGCTTGTTATATCTCCACCCATTCTTTAAAAAAATATGCATTGTTGTGATAACCAGATGTATAATCAAGTTACCCAACAAAGGTACAGCCCCAAGCTATATTTTTTTTACTTAGCTTTATATCTACTTCTTGTAGCCAATTACTAAACATGTGACGTATACTTGAAGAAAAGGATACAATTCTACTAAACATGTAGCCAATCTGGATCATATACATAATAATTTAAATTTCCTTCCCATTATATTTTTGCTAGATTATCATTTGTTAAAACAATGCCCTTTACAATGTAGAACATGAATACCTTTATTTTTAGTGGTGACTTAAATTTTTAGATGGGGTTGTAATGCCTCGCATCAAAAATCTACTTACCGCCCAGCCCCCACTTGGGGTGGGAACATCATTCTCTACTTGTGTAAAAGAGTTAACCTAAAAGTTCTATAGTTGAGACAACGTGGGTTATATGCTGACCCTCACCCACATCTTCACTTCACTTCTAGACCTCTGAGGTCCAAATTACAACTATTACGCGATTCTAATGGGTTGGGACATTACAAGGGTGGTCATGACTTATAACATGGGAGCAATTGACTGGAATGCACAAGTTTTCTAGAGAATTTTCTCTTTCCCTAGGGTTCTCTGAAGAGTTCCAGGGAAAAGTGATTTCCTTAGCGTATTTTTCAAATTCGTAGGGAAAACTAATCTTTCCTTAGGATCTTGAATGGTTTCCTAGGGAAAACAGATCTTTCCATGTGCTGTCAAAGTTTCCTAGGGATCGATTGGCGCTTAACATTTCAAATATCCCACCAACTCTCTCTCCTTTCTCCCACCACTCCACGCGGCTCGACGCTGGCCGGTTCAATTTTCTAATCGATCTCTTTCCACATCCTAATCTCTTTTTCTCTCACAAAGGGGCAGCTGGGCAGGACGGACGCTGCCGCCAGCGATGCATCACCAGTGGCGGGCAGCACGACGAGCAATCGACGGCGTGGCGCATCTCTCTCTCTTGCAGTGGGTCGGCAGCAGCAGGATTCGGCCTGCCGTGTAGCACGCAGCCAGCTTCGGGCGGCGTCGTTGGGTGTTGTGCGAGCGGCCCGCTGCGAGCAGCGGAGGAGCGGGCGCGCGGCGGTACACAGCGAGCTGCAAGGGGCGGCCACGGTACACGGCAAACAACGAGGAGCGGCGCGCGCAGCGAGCGGCGAGAAGCGGCGGCCCGCGGTGGCACACAGCGAGCGGCGGCCCGCAAGGAGCAGTAGAGGAGCGGCGCGCGAGCCCAGCACGGCGGCACGCGATGAGAAGCGTCGGCCCGAGGCGACCGGCGAGCAGCGGAGGAACGGCTCCAGCGACCAACGAGCACAGAGGAGCGGCGCACGGTGACCAGCGAGCAGCAGCGGCCGGCGGCGTCGACCTCAGCTCGGCAGGGCAGCGCGCGGTGTCTGGCAGCGCCAGTGACGGAGGAGCAGGGCCAGTGACAGAGAAACGTGACGGCGTTGGGCTGCTGGCCCACGCCTGTTTATTTTTTTAACTGGACCCACCAGAATTCTCTAGGAACAAAGTTTCCTAGGAAAGGAATTTTTCCCTACAATTTTCGTCAAAAACGGTAGGGCACTACTTAGTTTTTCGTCAACTTTTCCTCTAGTAATATTTCTCTAAGGCATTTCATAGGGAAATATTTTTCTTAAGATTTTAGCTCTTTCTAAGGTTTCGGTTCCTAGAGAAACCGGTCGATTCTAGTATTGAGAGTCAACTCGATGCTCAATGGAGGAAGGATTAGACCAAGCGGAGGCTTGAGTTTGGCTGAACAAGGGATCGGCTGAGGTTAAAGTTATCCATATGCTGAGGACAATAAGCACGAAGATGGTTTTGTGGTTGAGCCTCAAAACCATTGAGTTGATTGAGATGGCAGGATTGATCAGTCAAAGATGTTCGGAGTCAGTGTAAGTGGAGATGCTTCCAATACATGGAACATGGGAAGTGGGAGGAACTTGCCGACAAGAAAGATCACATGATGAAGTGACACACATTAAGATAAAGAAGTCTTGTTTTGGTGGAAGCAAGCGGGAAGTCATGCTTTGAGAGACATGCAAGATGGTTTCACATTTGGACTGCAAAACCAGCAATGGCTATGGTGGTGTGTGGTACGATCGTGAAGTGTGTGAAGAGAGGAAGATATGGTGTGAATGACTGAATGGGGTTCAAGCGACAGAAAGCTAGTTTGTGGGATGGAAACACCCTTGCGAAGGGGTATGCATGTGTTACAGTGTGAGGCTTTTGGAGTCTCATTTGTGTTAGGGTGAGAGAGGGAAAGGAAGTGAGGGTGTCTTATTCTTGTGATTGTAGCCATCCTTTGCTTGATTGTGGTATGAAGTGGCTGTACACTTAACATATTGATAATCCTAAGTTCCAACGTGTTCAATTTATTTCTAATCTTCTTTCCTCTCTCCATCTCACTTTTGACATGAGCAATTTGTAATATTTTTATCTCATTGGTGTTTTCCATCATCACCTTTCTTGGGTGACCCTTGATTGAATTCATGGCATGAGCACCTCTAATTTCATAGATTTGGAGAAGGTATATAATGTCTCGACCATGCTATGGTCCAAAATTTATTTGATTTGAAGTTTGTTTAAATGGGTTTTCATGCGGCCTTTGTCGTTTCGAGCAGCAGTGCCAGACTATATATCTCATAAGTTGTTCCGACAACCATTTCATACAGTGTTCAACCCTCCATTAGAGTGTGTGATATCTATTTGTACTCTTCATTTCTCATGTACTTTTCTCAGCTTTCCTTTGTCCAATCATTTCTAAGTCGCTTGCGCTTTGCTTGACTTTTCTTCTCATCACTCCTAGGGTTATCACATCACAGGTTTGTGTGTGTGACCTTGGTGATTCATAAACAGGTGCATTTGGATTGTGAAAGGACCCAGATATCACCTAGGGGATGAATATGCGATCCTGTAAATTAACAAAAACTCGCAGTGGAAATTAAAACTGCCACTTTCGGTGAGATACTTAAGTTACACTCCTCTCAAGCCTTACAAACTCTAGAAATGGATGGATACTCTAGTTATACTCACTTTGGCACTAAAATCTCCCAATCTTTATCTTGCGCTCCCCTTGGTGACCCTTGGCTCTCACAAAATTTCCCTCGACTCCTCTAGGGAAGTTATCTTCTCTTACGCTATATCATGCTAAGTTTATGAACTCCAAAATAGCTACTTATAGCTGTTGGCAAACAATTGTATCTTTTTTAGTCACTAGACTGTCCGATGCCCATAAGACTTTTTGTGACCACTTTTTTCCATCTACAGACAGAAATTTCAAATTCTCGGGACGAAACCTTTGTGTACTCACTGGACTACCCGGTCAGCAGCCTGACACCATTGACGGTGCTCCTTTTGATTGAGCTCCAAAAACATCATCTCTTAGGAATCCAACTTCTAGTCACTGGACTATCTAATGACCTTGTCGGACTATCCAACTAGACAGTTCGATAACTCCTTCCTGGTTGAACTCCAAATAATCTTTCTTTGGAAACTTGTCCTTCTAGCATCGAACTATCTGGTGCCTTCACCAGACCCTCCTCTTGCTTCCTCCTTTCATCCTCTGCCATCTTAGTGCCATTGTGCAACTCCTAGACCATCCACACAACCTCACACTAATGTGACCTAAGAGAAATGACTCAACCCCTCGTAATAGTACCGGTTTCTCTTATTGACTCAAGGCCTACACTAAGCTGCACTTGGCTCTAACTCATCTTTATCGTTGATCCATCTTCTAACGCGATACTCCATCAAGAGACCATCCTATCCATGAGTTGTCGATCACCTTCAAGAAAGCCAACTTGTAGATACTTTAGATAGAAATTATTCATCCTACATCTAATGAATTAGTTCATTGTTTCTATTCCATCGCCAAAATATTCATACCTTTGAGGTTTACAATGCTTCTATAAGCTTTATGACCTTTGAAGTCTCCTAAAAGGTATGAATTGATTTTGGTGATTGAATGAATAACCATAGATAACGGTTGTATTGCAGGTACCACCTCGCTAATTTTACATCAACATAGTGGGCTTCCTCGGTGGATGACAAGGACGATCCCTACAAGAGGAGTAGCCGGGCTTCGAAGGACCAAGGCTAAGGACTAGTTAGAGAGTCTATAGGAACGCCAGTACTATTAAAGGCGTAAGGTCATTTGTCTCCTTTTATACAAGTGTTAAAGGGTGTGAATGCTCCTTAGATCCTCAGAAAGCACTAAAGATAGCAGAGGAGCGAAGTCAAAGACCGGTGCTCAAGACCAGCTGAAGACTCAGTCACCGGACAGTCCAGTGAGCCCTGGAGGAGCCAGTCCAGAGAGATGTGCTCTTTGGAGTCGACGTGAAGAGTCATCGGATAGTTCGACAGTGCAGTGACCGGACGGTTCGGTGAGCCAGAAGCTGAAGTCCAGAGAAGGTGTCTCTGTGAGTCTAGAAGTGAAAGTCACCGGACAGTACGGTGTCCTATGGAGTGGACTCTAGAGAAGGTATTTTCCTGGCTGAGAGGTGTTTTCTTGGCTGAGGAGGAAGAAGAGTTACCGCACAGTCCGGTGGTTCAGTCACCGGACAGTTTGGTGATTGCATAAAGCAATCAGCTTTATGATATCACATCCCAATGGTTGTTTCTAGGCTTGGAGCCTATTTAAATTGTGGAGGGAGACGTTTTTCAGTGTGCCCTTGATCAGAATTGCTGGAGCCAAGTTGTGAGAGGTCAGAGGACACTACCAAGAGAGCACATTGCAAGATTGAAGATCTTTAGTGCTAGTAGGATAGTGATAGGGAGCATTCATCCACTTCTAGAGCTTGTGGGGCTTGAGAGGAGTGATCTTTGCCTATCACTCTTGTATGGGCAGCCTAGACCAGCTAGTATTCGGTGCTCGAGCTTTCGAGGAGATTGTGGAAGACGACGCCAAGTTTGTACGCGGTTTCAGGTCCCCCGCTAGAAAGGGACACCAAGAGCGAGCGCCCAAGCCTTGGAGGCTTGCTCTATCGCTTGGGTATTGTGTGTGACAGCCGGGTCGCCGGTGTCTTCACTCCTTCAGTGAAGCGTACCCTTGTGAGCATCATTTCGGGAACGACGGGAGGGAACGAGGGAGGGACCGAGACTTCGACGGAAGCGGTCCAATGAGGATTCTTTATCTCACTCTCTTTACTTACCGCATTTACTTACCGTTGAGTAGTGTGATAGGTTGTTTTTTGATTTCTCTTGGTGGCTATCGTGCTAGTGCTTGCTTGTTGTTATTTCATTACCACTAGTATTGTTATGGGTCTTGGCCTACTAGACTTTCTTAGGTTTGCTTCAGTTGTGTTCAAGTCTTGTAGTTTAAGTTTGTAGCGAAATTAGTGCTATAAGTCCACCGATTCAACCCTCTTCTTCGTGTCTTTGATCCTGACAAGTGGTATCAGAGCCAAGTGCTCAATTTCAGGCTTCACCGCCTTGAGTAAGGATGTCGAACGGGATGGAGACTCTGTCCGTATTACTTGTATTAGAAAGCTCGCATGCAAGCCTACCTAGAGTCAATCGATGGAAAAGCATGGCATGTTACTAGCAACGCTACAAATGAGAATGAGAGACTTGATACTATTTTCATTAAATACAATGCTAAGGCCAAGAATGCTATGTTTGAATGCATCTCTAAAAATGTCTTTTCTAGAATCAATGCATCATCCACCGCGCATGAAATTTGGGTCCAATTGTAAAACATCCATGAGAGCTCCTCCGAGGCCAAGGAAGAGCGTTACTATGTTCTTAAGAACAAATATGATTCTATCACCATGCAACCTCATGAAAAAGCTAATGATGTTTACTCTTGTTTGCATGTAGTGGTGGAGGACATCAACGCCTTGGGTCTCAAGGATAAAATTGATGATGTTGAAATCATGAGGAAGCTCTTGAGTATGCTGCTGCCGAGCTACAACTTCATCCTCACGTGTCTCTTCCAAGCCAACTTGGTTACTCTCACAGTTGACGTCATGCTAGGCAAGCTCACGGCCTATGAGAGGTACATGTTAAGCAGCTCCACCGACTCTCAATTGCCCAAGAATCTTGCCTTAAAGTTGATCAAGAATCACCCAATGATAAGAACAACAACAAGAAGAAGGTGGAGAAAGATGAGGATGAGGAGAGCGATAATGAGGACCTGTCACACCCGGTTTTAAGGCCAAAACCAAGTGACCCTTTATGTGTGCCCAAGAATTAAGTTTCACACATAAAATGACTTCATTAATAGTAAACTAAACAATGTCTCGAATAACTGAAATTATCCTATTACAAAAATGACTAAGAGTCTTATAAATTATTACAAACCAAAGCAACGGAAAACAAAATAAAACATCTTGGGCTCCACTAGCAGTTGACCGAAGAAGTGGCTCGCTTAGACTTTAGCTCCAAAGTCTTCAATGTTCTCCCTCTATTGAGCAGCATTTATAAAGGCAAAGTTGAGTACAGGATGTACTCAGCAAGTGTGAGAAAGTATGACATGTGGCAATAAGCAAAGTAAAGGCAACATAGGGTTCTTTTGCATAAAAGCACACCATAGAGACACACTTCTTATTAAGCACCTATTTACTAAGTAAAAGACATCGTGCCTATAGACCAATCATGCTTACAGCTTACCCAGCTGTAGCACCAACATAAGAACCAATCACAGTCTCCCACTGTGATCACCAAACCATAACCAATCCCGCTAATCATGTGAGGGTCCATGCAATGCTCATGACCGTGAGCACGGCTGTCATGACAGTTTTAACTCTGCAGATGTTGTACAAAATTCCCCACGAGAAGTGATTTCATCTCCTGTTTCCAGGTGGACTAAAGAATCTCTATTATGCCTGTGCCCGCGATGCATTCGTACACTTCCTTTAGTGTGAGGGCCAAGAGACCACTTCAAGGCTTTTCCATGGCTTCCTTCAGCTTGTACGTGCCCACTAAGGTTTCACCTAATAAGGCACTAACCATAACCTTGGAAAGACCCCCTCTTGTGCCAGATGGTTCTCGGGAGTAACCCTCCCTTCCCCACACATCTCTCTCCAGGCGAATCCAGGCGTAACCCGCTCCACCGGTTGGCACGCATAGAACTGGTCTCCACCACTTACTACGCCAGGCCGCGTCATTCTTGGCTCATTGTTGTACGGTAACACATGGGTGGTCGCTCCACGAACCGGTCCTTAGATTTGGTAAGATAACATACCAAGAGACAGTGCTGGTAACCCCGCACATAGCCCTACACCACCATATCACCCAAATCACTAATCTCCAAGTTACCATTAAATAACCCATTAATAGGTGCGCATTCAATTTGACACAAGCATGCAATCTACAAGATAAAGGTTTTGTAAAGTAGACACAAAATCTTCAAGGACACTTGCCTTGCTGCTCCTGGGAATAGTATTCAACTGCTTCAAACTCCTGCTGCTAGAAATCCTCGTATTGTGAGTCCAGGACGAAGTTTCCTAATGCACTAGAGCATAAACAATCAATCAAATATACCAAAGCAGATCAAGATCAGTATGATAATGTTATGAATGCTTAGGTTTCGATACGATCGTTTTGATATATTTTTTACTGAAATTGGAGTTAGGGTTTAAAAGTTATGGCAATTATAAGGTTTAGGGGCTAATCTCTAATTAATAATTAAGTTCTGAGGACCTATCTGTAATTTGTGAAATTTGTTATGGACTAAAAAGTAATTACCCAAAAGTTCAGAGGTTAAAGTGTAAATTTGTCATTCAGCAGGGACTAATTTGTAGTTAAATACAAGTATAGGGTCTTTTCTGTAAAATTGCCATAATTAATTGTTATTAAATTAGTTATCAAATAATTATTACTATTAAATTAATTATTAACTAATTATCAAATTTATTTCTCAGATTAATAATATTATTAATTATTTAATTATTTTATTTAGTAATTAACAAGTTAATTTGAAGTTAATTAACTTAATTTCCTAATTTATTTTAATTAATCAGCTCTGCTAACGTCAGCATGACATCATGCTGATGCAGTAAAGGTTTGATTTATTTTTATTTGTAATTCGAGAATTAATCTAGGCCCTTGATTTCAAGTTGAAGGGATCTGGTTACACGGGTGATGTGGCTTAATCTAGTGCATGGGATTTGGATCTAATGGATAAGGTAATTGGGGTGACGTGGCATTGATCTGGGCCTTTGGTTTCGGATCTAACAGTGGGGATTTAATCCAATCTAATGGAGAGGCGTGGCTGGATCGGGTCCTCCGATTAGGATAAGACGGTGCTGGTGGCCCGCTCTTGGCAAGGCAGCGACGGCTGGCTGGTCGGCGGTGGCGCCATGGTGGACAACTCCGGCGAGCTCTCCCGAGCTCGTCGAGGCACGATTCTCGGCGGTTTTGGGCTCAAAACGACGAGGAGAGGGAGGGGTCGTCACCTTGGAGTCAATCAGAGACGAGGACAGTCGGAGACGTGCGTGCGACGGCAGGGTGGCGGCTCAAGACTTCGGCGGCGTCACGGGGTTCCGAGAAGCGGCAGTGCTCGACGGGAACGGATTGGACACAGGCAACGTGGTGCAAGCGAGCTCGGCATAGGGTTCTCGGCGGTGCGAGCGGCTTCGGGAGGCGACGCGTCGGGAGGCTGGGGTTGAGAGCTTTAGGGATGAGAGAGAGGGGCTGGGGAGGCGGAGGATTTATAGGGAACGGTTCGCGGCCGAGTAGGGGGTGGCGTTGGCGCGACCTCGATGGGCTTGGAGTTTGGCAGGCGGCGCTCGCGGATGAAACGGCTCGGTGGTTTGGGCTTCAGGAAGGTTGGCTGGGGGTTGGGGATGACGTGCAGGACCCTCGTGTCGGTGAGAGGAGGGAGAGTGGGCGCGCTGGGCTTGGTGGGCTAGCAGTTGGAGAGATGGGCCGCGGGGAGAGGGAGGAGAGAAAGGGAGAAAGAGAGGATTTGGGGCCTAGGGTAGTTTTGGGATTTTCTATTTTTTTCTTTAGTTTTATTTCTATAATTCTTTTCTTTGTCTCCTTTGATCTTGATTAATTATTTTCCAAGGCAATAATTATTTAAATGCTATGCAATGACATGAAATGCATGACATGAAATGGAACCCTGGCAATTTATTTGGAAAAGATATTTTATTCTACTCTAATTTGGTGAAATGCATTTAAGAAATTTGAAATTTTAATATTTTCAAAATGTTGAAATTTTAGGCCGTTAAAGGACCTTCGCTCTTGATGAAGAAGCTATTTCGCATGGGAAGACCCTCATCTTTCAAGAGGAATTCCGGGTGCTTCAATTGTGGAAAAAAAGGTCATTTCACTAAGGAGTGTCTCAAGCCCAAGAAGGAGAGCAAAAAGGAAGCTTCAAGTGAGAGTGATGATGAAGAACACAAGCCAAAGAGGAAATTCAAGAAGTTCTTTGAAGAAGGAGAGCAAGAGCAAGGAGAAGAATAAGTCCCCGCACAAAGCTTATATTATTGGTGAGTGGCTCACCAATGATGATTCGAACTCTTCATCTTCAAGCGAAGAAGAGCTCGTGGGTATTGCCATGAATAGCTCCACCAATGAGCTACCACCACCTCCGCTATGCTTGATGGCCCGTTGTTGTGAGGGCTTCATTGATGAGGAAGATGATCTTGAGGAGGAGGAGGAGGAGAGCTATGATGATGAAGATAATGGACCAAGCTACAATGATCTTGTCCTCTTCCTCGAGAAGGCCAACAAGACCATCATCAAAAAGTTCAAGAAGATCGAGGTGGTGACCAAGAAGCATGAAATGGCGGTATTCCGAGTTTGAGAGCTTGAGGGGAGCACAATGCACTTAAGCACTCTCATGGTATTCTACGTGAGTCCTATGAGTATCTAAAAGCGAGACACGTAGAGCTAAGTGAGAAGCATAATGCATTGGTGCGCACCCATGAACCTCTTGATCTTGGCTCTCTCCTCAACTCTTCTAAGCATTAAAATGAAGCTTCTACTTTTTGTGATCTAACCCTCTCTAAGGACAGTATTACTCTTGAGCCATCTATTTTGAAGGAATACATGAAGCTCAAAGAGGAGAGAGAGGGCGTGATGGATGCATTTGAGCGGCTTTCTAGAGGAAGACAAATTTAAAAGGAAATCCTATGCAAAAACCTCATCAGTAACCACAACCAAAAGGGCTTAGGATCATATCCTTCATCTATCAACATCATTGGTAATCAAGATGAGATCTCCGAATGGATAGTGCCGCTCATGGCGGATGACTACTATTGTAAAAAGTGTTGCATTGTTGGTCACCGCTCCAAGGATTGTCCCAAGGTGGGGGAACCTAAGATTATGCGTAACGCTAACCTTTATGCGTAACGCTAACCTTTTCTATAAAAATGTGCACTATAAGATTTTTAGGGACAAGGATGGAAAAGTGAAAGGTAAGCCGCTCGGACCGCCAAATGACAAGCGGACAATCAAGAAGATATGAGTCCCCAAGGTTATCATGGACCGAGAGAGAAAGCCAAAACTCTCTTGGGTTCCCAAGAGGAAGTGAAGGGGCCTAGGTGGTGGACGGTGAAGCAAATTGAAGATCTTTGAAGTCCACCACATATTGATCGAGTTACAACACCAATCTACTCTTCAAAGAGGTTATTCTTGTACATAGTAGAGTAGGTTTCTTTTCTTTCAATGCATAATAGATAGGAATCCTCCGTGGACTAGATGTTTGCACTATCATGCATCATGTGTAAAAAGATAAAAGAAAAGAACAAAAAAAATTAAATCGGTGCCTAACCACCTTAAGATATCCATATGCATGGGGGAAGAGCTTGAGAAGGTGGTTTGGCTCTCTCAAGGCAGCGGCGGGCATATGGTGAATAAGCTTGAGATGGGTCAAACTTGACATCGAATAGATTTCTTTATGCAATGTCTTTAATTTGCTTGCATCTACATGGCATGCTTTAAATTCTCGTGCATTAGAATAGCTTGTTTGCATGCATTGCATATAGGAACCATGGAGGAGGCGTGTTACTCTATGGAGAAAGTGACTAAATTGTCCATATGAATTCACATACTCCACAAAGAGTAACCAAAGTAACATTGTGCGCATCATGCCCATTGAACCCTGTGCTTAACGGTCTCTAACATCCATTTACGTGGATTGTGATCTAAGGGTTTATACATTCTATTTTTGAAGGCTCCTTCTCGCTTTGGTGTTAATCGTTCGATCTTAATTGTGTTTGCAAAAATGCTAAACTCTTCGTGAGTTATCTATTTGCCAAGGAGTGTTTGAGAGTTCCCTTTCTGGACAAGTGTTGTGTTTATTTGGTTCTTTGGTGAGGACACTTGAAGTCTAGAAAGAAATTTCTTGATTCTGCAATTCCTTGAGGTCACCAGACATTTCGGCGACTATATCTTTGGAGCAGTCACTTCTGCAGAATCGGACAGACACCGGACAGTCCGGTGACTAAAAGAGGAAGCGGGTGCCTTTCTGGAATTGAAATTCTCTAGACACCAGACAGTCAAGACTTTTATAGTCACCGGACCATCTTATAGGACCGGACAGTCCGGTGATCACCCTTGACGGCGAAATCTCGGCCATTCATTTTCTTTGAAACCAAATCCGGTCGTTAATTTATTTCCCTATCTATTAAATAAAGCCCTATCAGACTTCCCATCCATGCCTTGTTTGCCGATTGAAGAAAGCCTTATATGGTCTCAAACAAGCACCCAGAGCAGAGCGTCGGTTTGCAAAATTCAAGATGGCCATGGTGAATGAAGCTGCATTCAGACAGAGTTTGTGTGATCATTCTTTGTTTGTTATACGGCTAATGGTATGGTTATTTTTTTGGTCCTTACTTATCCGCCCGTGTTCCTTCGTGTTTTTCACCAAATCACTCGTGCGCTCTCCTCGTTGCCGTCGATTACCATCGCCCGATCGCTGTTCACCGCTGCCGCATCCTGCACCTCCGACCACCGCCGTGCCCGAGCCTAGCTCTCACCGCCGCGCCACCTTGCTGCTCGCATCGCTAGCCGCAGCCTGCCCCACGCGTGCCTAGCCCTAGCCATGCCTCTAACCTAGCGTCACCGCCGCTCTGCCTTGCGCCGCCGCACCGCCATGCCACCAAGCCTCCCCGTAGTGCCTATCCACCAGAGTGTGTGTCGCACGAACTTGCTCCACCTCGCCGAGCTTTCCTAGCCATCACCCATGCTTACCACTAAAACCCTCGTGGGGTTCTAGTTTTGCGGTGATCAGACGTTTCTCCGGCGAGTTCTTCGGCGGATTCTAGCTCTTTGCATCGGGGTATCATGTTCTGTCTCATGCTTTTCATCGGAAATGGCCCGCATGCCATGTTTGTTGATTAATTACGAAAATTGATATAAATTGCTTAAAGGTTTCACTTTTTATTGCCAACTGACGTGATTAATTGACAATTCCCGTACTTAGTGCCATATTTAGGTCATTGCTTGCATAATTTGAGTATGGCATTGAGTCTCCTGTCGCTAGTGTCATAATTTGAATGCATTGCTATATTATAAATCGTGGCATTAATTTGTCGATATCACTGTTGCTCTTATTTGCTTTATTTGATCAGTGATATGTCCTTGATTCCACCGCTAGGACTTCTTTTTAGAGTCACTCACCTTTTGTGCTTACAACCTATATTTTATTTCTATGTGGTGCAGTGACAGTTGGGCAGTGGATCGAGACAGTGTCAGCGGCAGTTCAGAGCTTTTTGTCAGTGGGAGCCAAGCTCTTAATCCTATCTTGCAGTGTCAGCTGGTCAGAGTTGCTTACAATTGATCTCTCAGTGACAGTTGACAGGATGGGCAGACAGAGACCAAGTTCTGAGGAGAAGGGGAAGGGCAAGGCCAAAGAGCCTAAGAAGAAAAAGAAGAAGCAGAGGACAGGCGACCCTGAGTGGGACAGAGCTCTAGCAGCAGCGGATGTTGACGTGCCTCCATCTAGGAGGGCAGGTGCTTTGTGGATAGGAGCTGCTAAGTCCCAGGGGGACTTGAGGAGGTGGACACGTCAGAGAGTGGCGACTTCTCCTCTAGTTGCTGAGGCGCAGCCGAGGAGAGCTCCTGCCAGTAGGCAGTCGAGAACCGCGGAGGGAGAGACATTCCAGAAGAGCTCACATTAGAGGACACAGAGGTGTCCACATCAGAGGACTGGTGTGTGTGAGGTTTGCACATCTAGAGCCGAGAGGGCTCGCCGGGCCATGGGCAAGATCGCAGAGGTTGAGGTTGACTTGCTGAAGTTGAAGGGTTCGGCCATTAAGGCCAAGAGGAGCGTGGACTTCACTGCCTGGGTCCCCGCTGGTAGACATGTAGATGCTGGACAATTTTGGACTATGCTCCAGCGGAGGATCTTTAAGGCCTACAAGAGGCAGCTTGTCACTAAGAGCAAGAGCTCAGTGTTTGCAGCTCACAGGCACTGAGCAGAGGAGCTGGGGTTGACATGGAGGAGCACATCTCATATCTATGTGGTCCGTCTGATTTGGTCACCCAGCTCTTGAGGTACAGTGAGGAGGTGGTATTGGAGTTCTATGCCTCCTTGAGGATCTCCCCGAATCGCTCATATCTATAGTTCATGTATAGAGGGGAGCCACACCGTTTTGAGAGGTCCGATGTCTTGACAGCGCTTGATTTCACATCCTCTGTGACACGGATCCACACTATGGCTCATCAGGAATTCTCACCGCCGTTCAGACCTTTTGGATGGATGGAGCTGAGTGACGAGAGACTGAGTATTGCTTTCTCGCCACCTCATGGGGAGCATTACTCAAGGCACCCTCTACGCTTGACACACGAGGCTCGTATTTTTCGAGGGTTGCTTGGGAGATCGATAGCACCTCGTGCTGGTTACAGGGAGAGAGTGATTATCTTGCATCAATGGCTGCTGTGTTTCTTGCTGAGGCATGAGGAGTTTGATTTGACAGATCTTTTGCTTACTCAGATAGAGGATGTAATTTATGAGGGGATTGGAGCACGCCAGTTACCTTTTGCCCCCTACATTTGCCTGATGCTGAGGAGAGGGAAAGTGATGACTGAGGAGGAGTATGCTGCTTTGCCAGAGATCACTACTCCTTTCAGTACTGCTGAGCCATCCGACTCTAGGGTTCTTCGGGTTTCTGCTTCTTAGAGCACCCCTGGAGGTGAGGACACCACAGCCCTAGACGATGTCAACTCTGAGGCTCCGGAGAGAGCACAGCCGGGTGCTGGGAGCACAGAGGCTCCAAGTCAGGCCGAGACTCTCGCCTCTCGTGTCACACTTGACCCTGCTCTTGCTACCAGATTAGATGCTATTCAGGCAGACCGAGAGAAGCAGAGGAGGTTTAGATAGGAGCAACTTGAGCTTATGCGCCGAGAGAGGGCCGAGTTCGAGGAGAGGATCTGACTCGAGCGCCTCCACGTTGAGGAGCAGCTGCGGATTGAGAGGGAGCTCGCAGAGGAGAAGAGACGGCAGGACAGAGAGTTTCACGAGAGGTCGCAGTGCACTCTGTTGGAGATGGCATCGGCCATATCTTATATGTCTGCCGGGTTTAGAGCTATAGCATCATATCTCCAGGGGACTGGTATGCCACCTCTTCCAGCGCTCCCTAAGACTACGTGTCAGGTCTCCTGCCTTCACATCTCTAGCCTATTGCACCTCAGCCTTAGTATTTTTTAGTGCCAGTATTCACGTCTGAGTTGTAGAGCCAGAGCCAGTAGCAGTCCACGTTTACCACATTGCTCTCAGCCCCGTTTTCACTGTTTGTACCTTTTGTGGCAGCTAGCACAGTTATGAATACTGGAGGGGTCAGCGTTCCTATCACCCCTTCACAATTCTCTCTAGTTTCCTCGTATTCTGCGTCAGTTCTATTTTCTGCTGAGACGAGAGTGCCTATTCCGACATTGGAGTCAGGGACAGCAGTAGGTAGTTCTCCGCTTGCTCCGAAAGTTCTATCCTTTGAGGCTACTACTGCTGAGTCAGCATTGTTAGAACCACCGCCAGAGCCTTCACAGTCAGAGCCCGCTACCACCACAGCCGAGCCGCCCAGAGCGTCAGATGCAGATATCCTGGTTGAGGCCGGATATTCTCCAAAGGAGACAGCTCAGGCCCTTGCCAGTGCCGATTAGCCAGCTTTAGTTGAGGGCAAGGAGCCTTCCTCGACGTCTTCCTCCGGCTTGAATGCTTTTGACGATATTGAGCAGCCAGGAGGAGACCAGCCAGCAGCAGCAGCTCAGCCAACAGAGGAGCAGCCTTCGACCGTCACTGCACCCACTTCCACAGCCGCGCAAGATTACATTTCCTATAGGAGTTGGGTGACAGACATGAGGTGTACCGCTCAGAGAGCTAGCTTTCTAGAGGGAGGCCGTGGATGGGTAGATAGGGCTTCTGGATTTTGTTTTGCGGATTTCATCACCTCTTTGTGACTTTTTGATGAGCTTGTTTTATATTCGACTTTTTTAGTTCATTGAGATGCACTCGGTTTTTGGACTAACCCCATAGCTTCTGTGTGTATGGCTCTTAGTGCTTTATCTGTTTTGCAGGTTCCTTCGTGCATGTGCGCTCCCGTCTCATTCTGTATCGTGCACATTTCTTTGTCGAACCAGCATTCTCTCTCTATATATGCTTTCTCGGTGCCATCTTTTTAGATGATTAGATGACAAAGGGGGAGAGAGAGCTTCTAAACTGGGGGGAGAACCGGAGGAGAGCGATGCTTCCTACCCACGACAAAGGAGGGGAACTCTTGCAAAATTTTTCTTAGGAGTCATCAAGGTAAAGGGGTAAGTGTTCTTTTGAGATGTATTTTATTCTCTATCTTCTTTCATCTCGTTTGGATTGTTTGAGGGTACTATGGTTGTCATCAATCACCAAAAGGGGGAGAGTGTAAGCTTTATGACCTTTAAAGTCCCCTAAAAGGTATGAATTGATTTTGGTGATTGAATGAACAACCATAGGTAACAGTTGTGTTGCAGGTACCACCTCGCTAATTCTACATCAACATGGTGGGCTTCCTCGGTGGATGACAAGGATGATTCCTAGAAGAGGAGTAGCCGGGCTTCGGAGGACCAATGCTGATACTATTTAGGGGGGTAAGGTTATTTGTCTCCTGTCATGCAAGTGTTAGAGGGTGTGAATGCTCCTTAGATCCTCAGAAAGCACAAAAGATCGCAGAGGAAGCGAAGTCGAAAACTGGTGCTCAAGACCAGCTGAAGACTAGGTCACCGGACAGTTCGATGAGCTCTGAAGGAGCCAGTCCAGAGAGAGGTGCTCTCTGGAGTCGACGTGAAGAGTCATCTGACAGTTCGTCGGCGCAGTGATCGGACAGTCCGATGAGCCAGAAGCTGAAGTCCAGAGAAGGTGTCTCTGTGAGTCCAGAAGTGGAAGTCACCGGACAGTCCAGTGAAGGTATGCACCGGAGAGTCCGGTGTCATATGGAGCGGACTCCAGAGAGGGTGTTTCACTGGCTGAGGAGGAAGAAGAGTCACCGGACAGTTCGGTGGTTCAGTGATTGCATAAAACAGTTAGCTTTATGACATCACGTCCCAACGGTTGTTTCTAGGCTTAGAGCCTATTTAAACCGTGGAGGGGGGACGTTTTCCATAGTGCCCTTGATCAGAATTGCTGGAGCCAAGTTGTGAGAGGTCAAGGGACACCACCAAGAGAGCACATTGCAAGATTAGAGATCTCTTGTGCTAGTAGGAGAGTGATAGGGAGCATTCATCAACTTCTAGAGCTTGTAGGACTTGAGAGAAGTGAAGCGTACCCTTGTGAGCATCGTTTCAGGAATGCCGGGAGGGATCGGGACTCCGACTGGAGTAGTCCAACGAGGATTAGGGGAAGGCGCGTACCTTCCGAGACCTCAGGAAAAAATCACTGAACATTCTCTATCTCACTCTCTTTACTTACCGTATTTATTACTTACCGTATTTACTTACCGTTGAGTAGTGTGATAGGTTATTATTTGATTCCTCTTGATGGCTATCGTGCTAGTGCTTGCTTGTTGTTATTTCATTGCCACTAGCATTGTAAGGGGTCTTGGCCTACTAAACTTGCTTAGGTTTCCTTCCATTGTATTCAAGTCTTGTAGTTTAAGTTTGGAGCAAAATTAGTGCTATAAGTCCACCGATTCAACCCCCTTCTCGGTGTCCTTGATCCTTACAGCTTCAAAGGTCATGATGCTTATAATCTCTCTCTCTTTTGTGGTTGATGACAACTATTACAAAACATAATCGAATTGATATAATATTGTCACACCCGGTTTTAAGGCTAAAACCAAGTGACCCTTTATGTGTGCCCAGGAATCAAGTTTCACACATAAAGTGACTTTATTAATGGTAAAACAGAACAATGTCACGAATAACTAAACTATTACAAAAATAGACTAAGAGTCTTATTGAATTACAAATCAAAACAGCGGAAAAGAAACGAAAACGTCTTGGGCTCCACAGGCAGTTGACCGAATAGCTCGCCTAGACGTCGGCTCCAGAGTCTTCAATGTTCTCTCAATCTTCTCCCTCTACTGAGCAGCAATTATAAAGGCAAGGTTAAGTACGGAGTGTACTCAGCAAGTGGGGGAAGTATATGACATGTGGCAAATATCAAGGAAACAGGCAATATAGGGTTTAATTGCACAAAAGCACACATTAGAGACACACATTTCCAATTAAGCACCTATTTACTAAGTGACAGATATCGCACCTATAAACAGTGGTACAAGTAACAGAACCAAATCACAGTCTCCCACTGTGATTCACCAAACCAAACCAATACCAATACCAATTTCCACTAATCATGTGAGGGTCCATGCAATGCTCATGACCGTGAGCACGACTGTCATGACAGTTTTACACTCTGCAGAGGTTGTACAAATTTCCCCACGAGTAGTGATTTAATCCCCTGTTACCAGGTGACTAAAAAAGAATCTCCATTATGCCTGTGCCGTCGCACTCGCACACTTCCTTTGGTGTGAGGGCCAAGAGATCACTACAAGGTTTTTCCATGACTTTCGCCTGCTTGTACGTGCCCACTAAGGTTTCACCCGTCGGGCACTAACCGAAAACCCGAGAGGCCCCCTCTTGTGCCAAATGGTTCTCGAGAGTACCCCTCCCTTCCCCACACATCTCTCTCCAGGCGATCCAGGCATAACCCGCTTTCCCCGCTCCACCGTTTGGCACGCACAGAACTGGTTTTTATCACCGCGCCCATTCGTGGCATCGTGGCTGTACGGGAACACATGGGTGGTCTCTCCACGAACCGGTCCTTAGATTTGGGAAGATAACTTACCAGAGAAACAGTGCTAATAACCCTGCACACAGTCCTACACCAACCATATCGCCCAAATCATCACTATCCAAGTTACTATTAATCTTTCATTAATCCTCGTGAAGCATGTATAATGATCCATTTAAATACACCCAACCCAACAGTAGCAATCTAAGCATGTGATCTACCCAACAGTAAAGTAAACTAAGGCGACAAGGCATAATGTGGAAATTAGGGTATTGCTATTAATAGGTACGCAGTTAATTTGACACAAGCATGCAATCTACAAGATAGATGTTTTGAAAATAGGCACAAGATGGTCAAGGACACTTGTCTTGCTGCTCTTAGGAGTAAAAGTCGACGTTCTCGAACTCCTGCTGTTGAAAGTCTTCGACGAACTGCGGCTCCGAGACGAAGTCGCCTATCACACAAGAACACAAACAATCAATCAAATGCGACAAAACAGAACAAGATCAGTATGATGATGTCATGAATGCATAGATTATTTCGATACGATCGTTTTGGTATATTATTTGCTAAAATCGGAGTTACTTCAGTTGAGCTGTGTTGGCGTTCGGATCTTCTTTCACGAATCCCAGAATCTTCCTCGAACCCGACATCCTGCAAGGGAAGTGGCAAAACCTCGAGTGGTAGAGCTTGTGCCGGTACTGATGAGCCATGCTAGTAGTGGCAGCCCATATCACATCCGCAACTGCTTCTTATTCACTGATCCTCGAGACTGGGTTGATGTAACTGCTGAATTCGTGGTTTCCGTCATAGATCTTCAACTCAACCATCCACTCATCCTAATTTGGAATGGGGATGACTTGATGGGTGAAGGATAGCACCGTCTGGAAGCCAATCTTGTCCATCATTGCTTTGAGATCCTCGGTGGCTTGTCCTCCAAGCTCTCCATTGGTGTGAAATTTCCTGCACATGCGACGCCACGGTCCTTCCTCCTCTTCGGGCGTCCATGGGGACAGAGATCGGATGTGTTCTTGCTCCTGTGGCTCCTCCTGTGGAGCTTCTTCTTGCGGCTCCTCCTCTTGTGGCTCTTCCTCCGCTAGTTCTTCTTCCATTGGTTCCTCCTCTTCTGGTTCAGACTCTTCTGGTGCCACTGGAGGTGCTTGAGATGTGCCTTGCTTGTTGTGAACGTTCGGCTCGTGATGTTCTTCTTCCTCGGAGTCACTGAGGAAGGCTCTCCCTCGCATTGGCTGCACTTCGGGTCCGTCTTCTAGCTCAACGGGTGGTGGAACTGGCGTTGACCTTCTTGCAAACCCCCTCACTATCGGTCCCAGTGGCCTTCTTTTCGGTCCTGTGGTCTTCCTTGCTGTGTACTTGGTTCTCGCCATCTAAAATTTTAGAGACACATGGGTTAGAAAATAGATGGATTTAAGATAAGGAATAAATGAATATTTGCAAACACTTTTTGGTGGTTGATGACAACTATTACAAAACACAATCGAATTGATATAATATTGACACACCCGGTTTTATGGCTAAAACCAAGTGACCATTTATGTGTGTCCAGGAATCAAGTTTCACACATAAAGTAACTTCATTAATGGTAAAACAAAACAATGTCACGAATAACTAAACTATTACAAAAATAGACTGAGTCTTATTGAATTACAAACCAAAATAGCGGAAAAGAAACGAAAGCGTCATGGGCTCCACAGGTAGTTGACCGAATAGCTCGGCTAGACGTTGGCTCCAAAGTCTTCAATGTTCTCCAAATCTTCTCCCTCTACTGAGCAGCAATTATAAATGCAAGGTTGAGTATGGGGTGTACTCAGCAAGTGTGGAAAGTATATGACATGTGGCAAATATCAAGAAAACAGGCAATATAGGGTTTAATTGCATAAAAGCACACATTAGAGACACACATTTCCTATTAAGCACCTATTTACTAAGTGAAAGATAGAGCACATATAAACACTTGTATAAGTAACAGAACCAAATCACAGTCTCCCACTGTGATTCACCGAACCAATACCAATTTCCGCTAATCATGTGAGGGTCCATGCAATGCTCATGACCGTGAGCACGGCTGTCATGACAGTTTTACACTCTGCAGAGGTTGTACAAATTTTCCCACGAGTAGTGATTTCATCCCCAGTTGCCAGGTGACTAAAAAAGAATCTCCATTATGCCTGTGCCGTCGCACTCGCACACTTCCTTTGGTGTGAGGGCCAAGAGATCACTACAAGGTTTTTCCATGACTTCCGCCAGTTTGTACGTGCCCACTAAGGTTTCACCCGTCGGGCACTAATCGAAAATCCGAGAGGCCCCCTCTTGTGCCAATTGGTTTCCAGGAGTAACCCTCCCTTCCCTACACATCTCTCTCCAGGTGGATCCAGGCGTAACCCGCTTTCCCCGCTCCACTGTTTGGCACGCACAGAACTGGTTTTCATCACTTACTACGCCAGGCCGCGCCCATTCGTGGCATCGTGGCTGTATGGGAACACATGGGTGGTCGCTCCACAAACCAGTCCTTAGATTTGGAAAGATAACTTACCAAAGAAACAGTGCCAGTAACCCTGCACACAGTCCTACACCAACCATATCGTCCAAATCATCACTATCCAAGTTACTATTAATCTCCCATTAATCCTCGTGAAGCATGTATAATGATCGATTTAAATACACCCAACCCGACAGTAGCAATCTAAGCATGTGATCTACCCAACAGTAAAGTAAACTAAGGCAAAAAGGCATAATGTGAAAATTAGGGTATTGCTATTAATAGGTACGCAGTCAATTTGACACAAGCATGCAATCTACAAGATAGATGTTTTGAAAATAGGCACAAGATGGTCAAGGACACTTGCCTTGCTGCCCTTAGGAGTAAAAGTCGATGGTCTCGAACTCCTGCTGTTAAAAGTCTTCGACGAACTACGGCTCCGAGACGAAGTCGCCTATCGCACAAGAACACAAACAATCAATCAAATGCGACAAAACAGAACAAGATCAGTATGATGATGTCATGAATGCATAGATTATTTTGATACGATCGTTTTGGTATATTATTTGCTAAAATCGAAGTTACGGATCAATAGTTATGGCATTTATAAGTTTCAGGGACTAATCTGTAATTAATAATTAATTATTAGGGACCTATCTGAAATTTACAAAATTATTTGAGGACTAAAATGTAATTTCAAAAAAGTTTAGGGGTTTAAATGTAAAATTTTCAATAGGCAGCGGCTAATTTATAATTAAAAATAAGTATAGGGGCATTTCTGTAAAATTGCCATAATTAATTATTATTAAATTAATTATCAGATAATTATTACTATTAAATTAATTATTAACCAATTATTAAATTTATTTCATAGACTAATAATATTATTATTAGTTATTTTATTATTTTATTTAATCAACAGAAGATTAATTCGAAGTTAATTAACTTAATCTCCTAATTCATTTTATTAATTCGGCTCTGCTGACGTGATGCTGATGCAATAAAGGTTTGATTTATTTTTATTCAGAAAACATGGTTTGATCTCGGCTCTTGATTTTAAATTGAACGGATCCAGTTATTTGGGTGACGTGACGCGATCTGGTGCATCGGATGTGGATCGGGTGGCCGGCTTTTAAAGGTGGGGTGGATCTAATGCGATCCGTCCGATTTAGATCGGACGGCTCGGGGCTTCGGTGCCTGGGCGTCCAGGCCGGCCGACGCAGCCAAAGGGCCGGCGCGGCGGCGCCATTGCCGGTGAACTCCGGTGAGCTCGCCCGAGCTCACCGGGGCACAGATCTCGGCGGGGAGCAGCTCAAAACGACGAGGAGAGAGAGGGGAAGCTCACCGCGGGGTCGAACGGGGTTGAGGGTGACCGCACGGTGGCGTGCGACGGTGAGGTGGCGTCTCCGAGGTTCGGCGACGTCGGGAAGGCGGTCCGGGCGGCGGCGCTCGTCGGGAATCGGTCGGGCGGGGGCGGTGCAGTGCGGAGAAGGCCGGCACAGGGTTCTTGTGGCCAAAAAGGGCTCCGGGAGATGCGCTCGCGTTGGTTGGGGTTGAGGTGGCTCGGGGTGAGAGATGAGGGCCGAGGGGGTGTCTTTTATAGGGGAGAAGGGGGCGGCCGAGTTGGGACGGCGTGGGGTTTCGTCCCCGCGGGAATCGAGCTTGCGGTTGGCGGCGCGCGAGGAGGAG